>CM051021.1:1130489-1197989 GCA_027704905.1 Muraenolepis orangiensis | reverse complement strand
ATGGACTTGATGGCCTGGTCCCAAGATTGCTGGAGGTGTACAAAGCAGCAACCAAGGTCTGGCAAGAAGCAGGCACTCAACAGACATTTTGGACTGCCTTGAGACAGATGAAAATTTTAATCTCTGCATCTTTCATTGTCTTGAAGGACACACATGAGAGGAGGACTGCTGCTCTGCATGGTCTGCCACACTACGTATCTGGCGAAGAGCCGTGAGATGTCATCAGGAGGTGTGATGTAAGACATAACTATTTCTGTAATGCAAATATGTGGATGTGCATTTTGTTACATTTTAACATAAGTCTGTCCTCTGTCTTAAGGGGCGGGGCTAAGCAATGCAGCCAAAAGGGATATGGGACACCTTTCAAAATGAAATGCAAAACAGTACAGTATTTTCAGTGAATATGGAGGCTATTTAAATGATTTCCGATCACTTCTTGTGACTTTTACACTGTGATCTGTAGGCTTTAGCTTCTATTTTTTGTAGATCATGATCATGATAATGATCATGATATTGTAACGCTGTGGCCTGGCCGACCATGGGTCTCCCTCCAGGACAAAGGGGGTTTGGGAGTTCATTGGGTGTTGTATGTGTGTGTTTGTTTACCTGCATGTGTTTGAGGGGAAGTGTCCACTATAGAGGGTCATTGGCTGCGAGCGCTAGGGGGAACAGGTTGCGTGGGAACGGGAGTGAGAGAGTCACGCGAGAGTTGGAACGGGAACGGGAACGGGATTGGGAGGAGAGGAAAGGGGGGTGTGGTGAGACGGGGTGGAGTAGGTGGGGAGAAAGAGACACAGACTATTTGCGTTGGAGGAATATCGTTTTGGGCTTGCCACCCTGGTTTATTGTTTTGAAGAGTGGACATTTCAACCCCCGGGTTAGTTGTGAGCTGCGGCAGGGAATACATCTGGGCCAGTTTGGCTATCAAATAAGAACATTGTCTCAGTCTTCTGTATCAAGCTGGCTACCACCGCTAAAGCGTCACATTGGTGTCAGAAGTGGGATTTGCTTACGTCGCCGGTAGCTAGCTGGACAGAGACTATGGACGGGAGAGGAATGTTAACTCCTCCAGCATCGGAGAGAAGAGTGAAAGTGATGGGACACGTTGGACTCGCGGAACGGCCGGAGCAAGCAGGGATGTCGGGAGATGAGTCCGACACGGATGAACAGCGGAGGAAGGTAGGGGAGGCTTCGGATGGGCATAAAAGACTTTCACTAAGAGCCCAATCTACCGCACAAAGTCTTGAGAGAGAAATGTTTAGAGGATGGCTGAAGACGATGTACAGTGAAATGTGTGTAGAGGAACAAGCTAACACTAACCCAGCTGACTCTCTTAGCTCGGGACAAGCTAACCTTAACTCTTCAGCCCAGCTTGTAGATGGTCACTCCACAGCTACTGTTACCCAACTTAGCTTAGCAACCCCAACCAACTCCTCTGATGCTAGCCAGCATTTAGCTCCAGACAAACATGCGGTGGCTGGTGTGTCTGGGTCCCACGTCAACCACGTTAGTGGGCAAGTCACACAAGGGGGGACCCAACTCAGAGTTATACCTGCTCTCCCTGCGCTAGGGCTGAGCCAAACAAACTCTTCTCCCCCTCAAGCCACTCATGCCCCTGTAGATCCTACGCAGTTATTAACTGCTCTTTCAAATGCTCTAACTACTGCCATGGCAGGAGTTATTCCGTCACCCACAAGCGGTAATCAGAGAAGAGACCTGGTCAGGGTGGGTCGCTATGATGGCAATACGGGGTGGGAAACGTACTGGACACAATTCCAACTCATAGCCAGAGCTAACCAGTGGGACAGAACCGAGAGTGCAGTTCAACTGGCCGCGGCTCTGGATGGAGAGGCTAGGAGGGTACTGCTTGACCTCTCGGATGTGGAGATGAGCAACCCCCAATCCATAGCTCGGGCTATAGAGAGACAGTTTGGGGAACCAACATCACAAGCAGCTGCTAGGCGACAGTTCAACGAGCGAGTGCGCCGGAGGGGAGAGAAGCTAGGGGTCTATGCAGCAGAGCTACGACATCTGGCCCGTAGAGCGTTTCCTGAGTTCAACGAGGAGCAGCGGTTTATCCTCGCTAAAGAGGCCTTCATCAGTGGGCTGACCCCACACACCCTGCGACTGCAGGTCCGCCTCAGTAACCCGCTCTCCTGGGAGGAGGCCCTGGAGAGAGCACAGGAGGTTGAACAGATTTTTGAGGAAGGCTTGGAACCAAAGCCCCAACAGGCCTTACCTGGCAACCCCAAGCCACCTGCTCCCCTCCGACAGACCCCTAGACTCCCAGTGACACAGGGGAGCCGCATCTCACCAGACCCACAGTCCCAGACCTGTTGGAGTTGTGGCCAGAGAGGTCACATACAGTATCATTGCCCTCTCTCCCTAGTCCAGCATCAACCGTCGCTGGGAAACGAGGCAGGGACAGAATAGAGGGGAATACTTCTGTCCCAGTCACTGAACCTGTTCCCCCCTCCCCTGCTCGGAATAATTGTTTAAAAGGACCAGACCCTGGGACACAACCACAGCTACCTCCTGGTTGTCGTCTTCTGGTGGAGGTAGAGGGGAACTTAGTCCATGCTCTCGTGGATACGGGATCCTCAGCGACGCTCATAAGGCCAGACCTGTTGAAGGTAAGGCAGCAACTGTCCCAAACCAACCTCCCCCTCATCACCGTGACCGGCGACCGAGCAGCCATGCTGGGCTGCTGCCCCGTCACTATCCACGTGGGTGATCAGACGTTTAAGCAATCTGTGTGGGTGGCCGAGATCATTGAACCATGTCTGCTTGGCTTGGACTTTCTTAGGGCCACTGGGTGCGTGTTAGATCTCACACAGAACACAGTGTCTTTAATGGGTGGGTCTCCACACAGGTTAGGTAGTTATGGACAAACCCCGGAGTCTTTAGCTTCCTCTCAACCTCTTCATAGAGAGACAACCGGTGCCTCTCCACTACACCCAGGACTCTCCTACAGTGATGTCGTGAGGAGAACAGCCCCTAATTCTGCCCTGCCTCCCCCACCAGTGACCTCAGTGTCGGTGGAGCAACCGGCACCAACAAGGAACTGCCCTGCTCGACAACCCTGTCTGCCAAGACCCCCGACGACTAATACAGCCACGGTGTGTACCCCCAGACTCTCTGCGGAGGTAACTGTTAGGGCCGTACTGGAGCAGAATACCGAAGGACTGTCGGTGGAACAGCAGCAACGACTATGGGAAGTGCTGTTTGAGCACCGGGAAGCCTTTGCAACCTCTCCCACTGATGTTGGCCGCACTCCTATGGTCGAGCATGAGATTGACACCGGCACAGCTCACCCCATCCGGCAACGTCCTCGCCGTCTACCCGTACAGAGGCAAGCAGCAGCAGAACAATGTCTGGAGGAGATGCGAGCAGCGGGAGTCATAGAACCTTCAGACAGCCCATGGATGTCGCCAGTGGTGATGGTTCCGAAGAAGGGCGGCTCTTGGCGCTTTTGTGTGGACCTTCGCAGACTTAATGAGGTCACAGTCAAGGATTCATACCCTTTGCCTCGAATCGAGGAGTCCCTGGACGGGATTAAGGGCTCCGCCTGGTTCTCGTCCCTTGACCTAAGGAGTGGCTATTGGCAGGTGCCACTTTCTGCTGAGGCACGACCGAAAACAGCCTTTACAACGGGCTCTGGGCTATGGCAGTTCACCACCATGCCTTTTGGTCTATGTAATGCTCCGGCCACGTTTGAAAGGCTCATGGAGAAAGTGTTGGTCGGAGTCCCAGCAAAGAACTTACAGGTCTACCTGGATGATGTCCTTGTCCATGGATCGGACTTCGACACTGCTTTGGCATCACTTCGCCTGGTCATCTCCAAAATACAGCAAGCTGGGCTCAAGCTGCACCCGGAGAAGTGCAACCTGATGCGGAAGGAGCTCACCTTCCTGGGCCATCGAGTTAGTGGCGAAGGGGTTGCCACTGAAGATGGGAAAGTCGCCGCAGTCCGAGACTGGCCGATCCCCAAGAACCTGTCTGAGCTTCGGTCCTTCCTGGGGCTGGCCTCATATTATCGCCGTTTTGTCGCAGGGTTCTCCACAGTGGCCGCACCTCTGAACCGCCTGACGAACAAAAATGTTCGCTTTGAGTGGGGCCCAGACCAACAGCAGGCATTTGAGACACTCAAGGCCGCCCTATGTCAGTCACCAATCCTGACAACTCCCGACCCAGATGGAGAGTTTGTTCTCGACACGGATGCAAGCAATGATGGCCTGGGGGCAGTCCTGGCCCAGGTGACCCCGGACGGTGAACGGGTGATTGCTTACTATAGCAGGACATTCTCTAAACCCGAACGCAATTATTGCGTGACTCGGAGGGAGCTGCTTGCGGTCGTGGAGGCAGTGAACCACTTCAAACACTACCTCTGTGGTCTCAAATTCCTCATCCGGACAGACCATGCGTCTCTTAAGTGGTTGCTGTCCTTCAAAGAACCAGAAGGACAAGTTGCGAGATGGATTGAGCAACTCCAGGAGTACAATTTCACCATCGTTCACAGGAAGGGGGACAGTCACACTAATGCGGATGGACTCTCCAGGCGTCCTTGTGGGCCAAACTGTGCTCACTGCAGCCGCACTGAGATGAGAGACTCAGAGGCTGTGAAGGAGCAGGGGGCAAGATGTATGGCACTGCGTTTGGATGACCCAGCTGATTGGGCCAAGGAACAGAGAGAGGACCCAGATCTGAGCACAGTGTTGGGATGGTTAGAGGGAGGCCAACGGCCCGAATGGCCCGAAGTGGCTTCTGCCAATCCTTCGATCAGGGGGTTGTGGTCCCAGTGGGAGAGCTTGGCCCTCCGAGATGGAATTCTCTGGAGACGGTGGAAGGAACCAGCCACGAGTAGAGAGAGGTGGCAAGTGGTGGTGCCGAAAAGTCGGCAGGGGGAGGTGCTGGAGTTCAATCATGGGCTGCATGGGGTCGGCCACTTTGGGGTTAACAAAACACTAAAGAGGGTTCGCCAGGCATTCTACTGGGGCACATGTAGGCGAGACGTGGAGACCTTCTGTCGGAGATGTGACCCCTGCGTGGCCCGCAAGGGTCCAGCAGGCCAGAGTAGAGCGCCTCTTCAGCAGTATAGGGTAGGGGCACCCATGGACCGAGTCGCTGTCGACGTGCTGGGTCCCCTTCCTCGCACACCACGTGGTAATCGCTATGTGGTGGTTGCCATGGATTATTTCACCAAGTGGCCCGAGGCCTATGCTGTGCCTGACCAGGAGGCTCGCACCGTATGTGAGGTGCTGATTAAAGGGATGTTCAGCCGGTTCGGGGTCCCAACTGAGTTGCACTCCGATCAAGGGAGGAACTTTGAAGCCCACCTCTTCGCTGAAATGTGTAGACAGCTGTCTATACACAAGACGCGCACCACACCTCTCCACCCCCAGAGTGATGGGCTGGTGGAGAGGTTTAATCGCACCCTGGGAGCTCAGCTTGCCCTGGTGGTGGCCAAGGACCAGAAGGACTGGGATCTACAGCTGCCACTGGTACTGATGGCCTGCCGGTCAGCTACACAGGAGACAACGGGGTGTACACCTGCCCTGCTGATGTTCGGTAGGGAACTTAGAACGCCGCCTGCTCTTGTGTACGGACAGCCTCCGGATGCCCCTCAAGCACCGGCTGGCCTGGAGTACGCTGCCCAGTTAGCGGAAAGGCTGGAGGTGGCACATGAGTTTGCCAGGAAACAATCTGAGGCGGCAGGGACCCGGCAGAAGAGAGCCTATGACCAGCACACGAAGGGAACACACTTTCAGGCTGGAGACCTAGTGTGGGTTTATGGACCAAAAAGATCCAAAGGGAGGTCACCAAAACTGCAGAGTAACTGGGTGGGACCTTGCCGGGTCATGGAGCGGGTTGGTGAGGTCGTGTACAGGTTGAAGTTGGCGCCACGGGGGCGGGTCGTGGTGCTGCACCGGGATCGGTTAGCCCCATACCTGGGTACGGCTTTGCCATTTTATGGTCAGGTTCCCCAGACCCCATCGCCAAGCCGGCTGCCTGCACGCAGGGGGGTGGACCCCCCACAACGTTCTTCGATCAGCTCACGGCGTTCCTCGGTTCAGCCTGATGGGGTGCAAGTTACACCCTTTGGGGCGGTTGTTCCTCCCCGGGGACATCAGGAAGTGTCGGCAGGGGTGCCAGGCCGGCCTGTGAGGAAGCGTAATGTTCCACAGCGTTATCAGGACTTTGAGCTTGAGCTCCTCGGGGACGAGGAGATTTAGAAGGGGGGGCAGTGTAACGCTGTGGCCTGGCCGACCATGGGTCTCCCTCCAGGACAAAGGGGGTTTGGGAGTTCATTGGGTGTTGTATGGCGATTACCCCCCCACTATCACCGTCTGACGGGGTGGGGGGGGGTAATCGCGATCGCGAACATCGTGAAGTCCAACGGGGAGGGGGGGGGGTATGTCGCGATCGCGAACATTGTGTGTGGCTTTTTTTCAATGATGATACTGTCGTGAATCTGTGGGAATCAGAATTCCTTTATTTGTCACTCACGTTATTATTAACAATAATAATAATACAAATGATAAAAAAAATAATAATAAAATAAAACATAAATAAACCTCATGGGTCACATCAAGAGGATTCTGAAATCATCTCGCGACCCCCCCCCTCGGGGTCCCGCGACCCCCACTTTGGGAACCCCTGCTGTAGACCCTGCTGAGATTAAATATGATTAAATTGTATTACATTTTATTAATACAATTAATTCGATTTTTTTTGTTTCATCTGAGAGTTCCAGGGTCTTCTCTGAATACCTTGAAGGCGCTGAAGCTTCACCACTGATATACAGTATATATTTGACAAGATAATGTAACATCTTAAGTTTCTTTAACTCAAAGTATGAAGTTTTAACAATGTATGATCATTAATTAAACAACTTGTATAACTTAACTTGGTGAATTGAAACAAAGCTTATCTTGACCTTGAGTTAACTCATGTTTTTAAGGCAGCAAATTAACTTACACTTTTAAGTTGTGTGTGTGTGTGTTGTTGGGTGTGCCCCTGCTGCCGGGAAGTGCTCTCGCTCTCTCTCTCTCTCTCTCTCTCTCTCCCTCTCGCTCGCTCGCTCTCTCTCTCTCTCTCTCTCTCTCTCTCTCTCTCTCTCTCTCTCTCTCTCTCTCTCTCTCTCTCTCTCTCTCTCTCTCTCTGTGTCTCTGTCTCTGTCTCTGTCTCTGTCTCTCTCTCTTTCTCCTGTCTTTTTCCATGAGTGAAAGATAGAGTGATGTCCTTTGTGCATCAAAAATGAATGAATAAATTTGCTCTTCCCCCTTTGACAAAGATTGCTTGGTGTTCTATAATTGACACCCTTACTCCCTATCCAGCACTACAAGCACCACTACCACCACCCCTACCACTGCTACCACCACCTCCACCAACACCATCACCTACACCACTACCACCACCACTTCCCATTCCCAAAACACAATTAATTATTTATTTATTTATTTATTTATTTATTTATTTATTTATTTATTTATTTATTTATTTATTTATTATTATTTATTATTTATTTATTTTTTATTTTTTTATTGAATAAAAAATAAATTAAATATATTTTATCTCATTTCTCCCTTTACCACTCCATGGCTCTTGAAGCCCTCTCAGCTTTGCAGAAGTGATTGCTGGCCTACTCTCCGTCTCTCGCCTTTTTGTACCTTCTCTAAACGCACCTCTCCTCTCATCTCTCTATCCTTTATTTCTCTCTCTCTCTCTCGTTCTCTCTTTCTCTCTCTGTTCCACTCAGCCATGTGCAGAACTGGCACTGCCGGGACCTCTCCTGTACAATTTCCGAGCATAGATTTGGAGTTGATAAGAGCAGTCAGTGGAAATGTAGAGAGAGAGAGAGAGAGAGAGAGAGAGAGAGAGAGAGAGAGAGAGAGAGAGAGAGAGAGAGAGAGAGAGAGAGAGAGAGAGAGAGAGAGAGAGAGAGAGAGAGAGAGAGAGAGAGAGAGAGAGAAATATACACATAAAGAGATAGATAGAGAGAGAGAAATACAGAGAGGGAAAGAGATACAGACATTGAGACACAGAGATATATATAGAGAGAGAAATACAGGGAGAGAGGTAGGGACAAGGATAGTTTGCTCTGACAAACTTCACTCCGTTCCTCTTTTCTCCACCAAGTATCAGTCCGTTCAGGGATGCTGTGCTTCAGAATCCACGATGAACCGAGGTTCGTGGTGAGGTTCATCGAGGTGTTAGGAGTCATTAGGTCATTACGTTTTGTGAGACGATGGAGTCCAGCCTTGGCCTGATGTTCCTGGATCGGTCAGAGTCTCGGCCCATCTCCCTTCCCCACTTCTGACCAGGAGCCGCTCGGCGTATTTGAGGCTCTAAGGCGTGATCTGGTTGACTCTGGAAAACATAGCGCTCTGTAATGCATTCTTATTGCGTTAGTGAACGCTGATGGGGAAACAGAGCGGCCCTCTAAACCCACTCAGGGTGGAGTCAGACCTGCGTGCATGTTGACTCCCATTCCCCCCCCCCCCCATCTGGGGAACCGGTGAATCAGGTTCGCAGCACGTACAGGAAGTATAATTCAATCTACGTTCTGATCGATCGGCAACCACCGGACATCGCGGGTGTCATCAGGTTCACCGGTCTGTCACTAAAATACATATCGGAAGCTCCAATTGGACGATGCAGATGATCCAATATACATGATTATGGTGAGGCCACCTCTTGCAGGTCTAAAATCTAAATATGGAGGATTTAATTCTCTTTATTTGTCACGTGTACAAACTCACAGTAAAAAAAAATGTCTCTGCATTTAACCCATCCTAGTATTAGGAGCAGTGGGCAGCTATTCAAGATTCAAGATTCAAGATAACTTTATTTATCCCGAGGGAAATTAAGGTGCAACAGTTGAAACAGGGGGAATAAATGCACACAAAAATATACTAATACCTAAAAGCTAAAAACTAAATAACAAACTAACTAAACAAAACTAGTATAAACAAAATATAACTAAATGAACTCTAAATGAAATCTAAATGTATTGATAGATGAATTGCATGTGAAAAGTGAAAAGTGAAATTGAATTTACAGTGCAAAATTACAGTGAAATGATTTACATGCGTTGACCAAAAAAATAATAATAACAGTGCGTTGGCCTCAGGTCACTGAGTCTCCACTGTCCCTCTCACGACCCGAGGTAGATGAATTATAGAGACTGATGGCCACAGGAAGAAAGGACTTACTGTGGTGTTCTGTGGTGCACCTGGGTGGAATGAGTCTGTTGCTGAAGGTGCTTCTGTATGAGGTCAGCACCTGATGGAGAGGGTGAGAGTTGTTGTCAAGGATACTACGCAGCTTGCGCAGCATCCTCCTCTCAGACACCACCAACAAGGAGTCCAGCTGGACCCCCAGGACAGCGCCAGCCTTCCTGACGATCCTGCTGATCTTGTTGGCGTCTGCTGACCTCAACCTGCTTCCCCAGCACACGACACCGGAGAAGATGGCACTGGCTACCACCGACTGGTAGAACATCTTCAGCATCGTGTTACAAACGTTGAAGGACCGGAGCCTCCGCAGGAAGTAGAGACGGCTCTGGCCCTTCTTGTACACAGCCTCAGAGTTCTTGGCCCAGACCAGTTTGTTGTCCAGGTGAACTCCCAGGTATTTATATTCCTGAACAACTTCTGCGGACACACCCTTGATGGAAATGGGTGTGGGGGTAGATTTCCTCCTGCGGAAGTCCACCACCATCTCCTTCGTCTTGTCTGTGTTGAGCTGCATGTGGTTCAGCTCACACCACTCAACGAAGGAGTCCACGACACCCCTGTTCTCCTCATTGTTTCCCTCGCTGACACAACCAACAACTGCAGAGTCGTCCGAGAACTTCTGCAGATGGCAGGACTCTGAGTTGTACTGGAAGTCTGAGGTGTAAAGGGTGAACAGGAATGGGGAAAGAACCGTTCCCTGTGGAGCACCAGTGCTGCTGACCACAGTGTCAGACACACAGTCCTGCAGTCTGACAAACTGTGGACGACCCGTCAAATAGTCTGCAATCCAGGAAACCAGGGAAGAGTCCACCTTCATCGCCGTCAGCATACTCCCCAGCAGGGCAGGCCGGATGGTGTTGAACGCACTGGAGAAGTCAAAAAACATGATTCTCACAGTGCTCCCGGGTCTGTCCAAGTGGGCGTAGGCACGATGAAGCAGGAAGATGATGGCGTCCTCCACTCCCAGTTTCGACTGAAGAGGGTCCAGCGATGATCTGACCAGGGGCCGAAGAAGCGACAGGACCAGCCTCTCAAAGGACTTCGACACGTGGGACGTCAGCGCCACCGGTCTGTAGTCGTTAGAGGTGCTGGGACGTGCCTTCTTCGGAACCGGCACCAGGCAGGATGTCTTCCACAGCACAGGGACCCTCTCCAGTCTCATGCTCAGGTTGAAGATGTACTGCAAGACTCCACTCAGCTGGGCAGCACATGTTTTGAGGACCCTCGGGCTAACGCCGTCAGGACCTGCAGCCTTGCCTGGGTGGAGCCTGCACAGCACTTTCCTCACCTGCTCAGCTGTGAAGGTCTGTGTGCCGTGTGTGGGGGCAGGAAGAGTCTCTGTTGTGTTGATGGGGAGGGGTGAGGTAGTGGTGGTGGGGGAGAGAGAACAGGTATGTTGTCGCTGGAGAGGGACAGTGGGGGAGGGGGAACAGCAGGGCTGGGGGGCTGGAGGGGAATGGTTGTAGCTGCTGGGGGAGGGGGGGTAGACCGGAGCCCACTCATTGAATCTATTGAAAATCAAATTCAACTTGTTGGCCCGGTCAGGACCCCCCCTATTGTCTGGCTACCAGGTTGTTTGTAGCCAGTGATGCTCCTCATGCCACTCCACACATCCTTCAGGTTGTTCTGCTGAAGTTTGTGCTCCAGCTTCCTGCTGTAGTTGTCTTTGCCCTGCTGGATCCTCTCCTTCAGCTCCCTCTGAACCCGCCTCATCTGCTCCCTGTCCCCGTCTCTGAAGGCCCTCTTCTTCTCATTGAGCAGGACCTTGATGTCTCGGGTGACCCACGGCTTGTTGTTGGGGAAACAGCGTACAGTCTCTGTGGGAACAACACTGTCCACACAGAAGTTGATGTACCCTGTTATACATTCCGTGAGATCATCAAGGTCCTCTCCATGCAAATCACAGAGGAAATCCCAGTCTGTTGACTCAAAGCAGCCCCGCAAGTCCTCATCGGCCTCCTGTGACCATCTCCTCACAGTCCTTATGGTCACAGGCAGCCGCTGGACTAGAGGCCTATACAAGGGCTGAAGGTGGATGAGGTTGTGGTCTGACCTTCCAAGAGGAGGAAGGGCGGTGGCAGTGTATGCCTCCTTAACATACTAACTGCTTGAAGGTGGGCAGTGTTGGACGACGGAGTGGGTGACGTCAGACGCGAGCGCCGCGTTTGCCGACGGTGGAATGTAAACAACAAGGAGAAGCACGTGGGAGAACTCTCGTGGCAGATAGTACGGCCGCAGACTCACGGCCAGCAGTTCAATGTCCGGGCTACTCACACGTTCCTTCACAGTAACATGTCCAGGGTTACACCACTTGTTGTTAACGAGAATAGCAAGTCCCCCACCTTTCCTCTTGCCACTCTCCCGGTGCGTCCTGTCTGCCCGGACAGTCAGAAAGCCGTCCGCGGTAACACTGGAGTCCGGGGTGTCCTCATGGAGCCACGTCTCCGTGAAACAAAGCACGCTGCTCTCCCGGTACACCCGCTGGGTTCTCACCAGGCCCGCTAGCTCATCCATCTTGTTCGCTAGCGACCTCACGTTCCCCATGGTGATGGAAGGGAGATATGGTTTATATCTCCGCTTCCTCTCCCGCTGTTTACGTCCAGCCTTGCGTCCCCTGTACGTCCTCCTCAGCTCCCTGGGGAGGTCAGGGATGTCGGGCCTCTCCCGTAGCAGCGAGGTCTGTTGTAGCGACAACAGCTGACCCTGCGCGTAGACAATAGCTCCGCCGTAATGTTGAGCCGCGACGGAGACACGGTTCAGTTCACGGTTTGTGTCCCCAGAATGAGAAACACGGCAAAAACTTCCCTAAACATAGTTGGCTGAGGGTTGCACAACTACTTAACGAAAAACGATACTAAAAACAACAATAATATAAGAATAAATAACTAAAAAGTAAGAGGGGAGGGGGAGCAACTGTTGCTGGCTGCCGCTCGTCGCAGCCGCGGAAGTCGAAAGCCTATATTGCATATACAGCTGCCCGGGGAGCAGTGTAGGGGTCTGGTGCCTTGCTCAAGGGCACCTCAGCTGTGCCCCCAGGTGTTTCGGGGACTTGAACCGGCGACCTTCCGGTTCCCAAGCCAAGTCCCAACGAATTGAGCTATCCTGCCTTCCGTATGTATGTCGTCACAATTGTACTTATAAGCTTCCTGCAAAGAAAATGCTTGTCTGCCTGTCTGATTGTCTGTCTGTCTGCTTGTCTGTCTGTCTGCCTGCATGTCAGCCTGAAAGCTTTGCTCAGCCAGAGCAAATGTGGGGCTCTTCTCTTCACCTGAAAGGTGTCTGTTTTCCTGGTGAATTGAAGAGGCTTGGTGGGCAGTGCTTTTTACTTCACTGTCTGGTATCACTTGCTAAGTTGTATCCCTTCAAACCAGCCACCACCACCACCACCACCATCACCACCACCACCACCACCACCACCACCACCACCACCACCACCACCACCACCACCACCACCACCACCACCAGAGTCTTTGATGATGGTGATGATGGTGATGATGGTGATGGTGGTGATGATAATGATTTTAATGATCTCATGCTCTCGTTACGGTCATTGTGTGTAATACCGGAACAGGGTTCGTCACAAGAACAAATCTCTGACTCTAAACCATGCATTAGCGACCTCTGGCAGACGATCAATAACAGTGAAAGATGAGGCAAAGCCATTAAGCTAATGCTGTGATGTTTCATCTCTCTGGGGAGAGAGGGCTGGGTACCAAAATATCACACAGTGAGTCTAAACCCTTGTGGGGCTGATGTCATCTTATAATGAGGTCCCAGAGAGCCCAAGGGGCTAAAGCTCCGACCAATGGGAGGAGGGCTAGTGAGGGGATAGCCCAGCGGACTGATGGATGCACCGAAGACACCGCAGCACAAAACCAAAAATATGGTTCACATAGCATTGTAGCGGGGCCCGCCCACTCCTCATTTACCCTAACGGGCTCGTTATTGTCGATATCGGATCTTGCAAAGGGCTCTATTCTCATGGTGTTGGGCTCCAGGTGAACAGGTAAACTCAGCGGCTGTGGTTCAGTCTAGATAGAAACTAAGAACCTTCCGTGTTTCTTCTTCTTCTTCTTCTTCTTCTTCTTCTTCTTCTTCTTCTTCTTCTTCTTCTTCTTCTTCTTCTTCTTCTTCTTCTGTGCTGGCGCTGATTCATCCGCCCACCATCCGTTTCCAAAACATGTATTGCCGTCATCGCAGCGCTAAAGCAAGATGAGCGGAGACCGCCCACTAAATTGCCTGGAAAGGAAAAGCACGGGGGAAAAAACAGGTCCTCAAGAAGACACTTTAGTTCTAATGCCTCCAAACATCAAAGCATGGATGAGATCTCTGGCTCTATGTGTTTATTATGAGTCGTCAGGATTCTGCAGCTTCCCCTGAATAGATTATTATCTCGCTTTCCAAAGACAATTCATTCAACTCTTTCACCCCCGTGTAGGGAAGCCTTTGTGTCCAACAGCCATCTGGGACATCTTGATGTTGGTTTTATTGGTGGGGGGCTGACCTGGTTTTGCTTCTCACCAATTCTCCCCGGGTGCTTTATATTCAGATTCAGATTCAGATTCAGATTACTTTATTAATCCCGAGGGAAATTAAGGTGCAACAGTTGACACAGGGGGAATAAATGCACACACAAAAATACTAATACCTAAGCTAAAAAACTAAAAACAACTAACTAAATAAAACTAGTATAAACAAAAATATAATTAAAATAACTCTAAATGAAATCTAAATGTATTGATCGATGAAGATGAACACAATTTACAGTATTATTACAGTAATACGTAGGTATATACAATACACAACAATACGTATAGTGCAAATTGGCAGTAATAATATATTAATAAATAACTGAAAAAGTGACATGTGAAAAGTGAAAAGTGAATTAGAATTTGAAATAGAATTTACAGTGCAAAGTCACAGTGAGATGATTTACAGTACGTTGACCAAAACAATAATAATAATAAAGTACGTTGGCCTCAGGTCACTGAGTCTCACTGTCACTCTCACGACCCGAGGTAGATGAATTAAAGAGTCTGATGGCCACAGGAAGAAATGACTTCCTATGGCGTTCTGTGGTGCACCTGGGTGGAATGAGTCTGTTGCTAAAGGTGCTTCTATATGAGGTCAGCACCTGATGGAGAGGGTGAGAGTTGTTGTCAAGGATACTACGCAGCTTGCGCAGCATCCTTCTCTCAGACACCACCAACAAGGAGTCCAGCTGGACCCCCAGGACAGCGCCAGCCTTCCTGACAATCCTGCTGATCTTGTTGGCGTCTGCTGATCTCAACCTGCTTCCCCAGCACACGACACCGGAGAAGATGGCACTGGCTACCACCGACTGGTAGAACACATTCAGCATCTTGTTGCAAACGTTGAAGGACCGGAGCCTCCGCAGGAAGTAGAGACGGCTCTGGCCCTTCTTGTAAACAGCCTCAGAGTTCTTGGCCCAGACCAGTTTGTTGTCCAGGTGAACTCCCAGGTATTTATATTCCTGAACAACTTCAGCGGACACACCCTTGATGGAAATGGGTGTGGGTGTGGATTTCCACCTGCGGAAGTCCACCACCATCTCCTTCGTCTTGTCAGTGTTGAGCTGCATGTGGTTCAGCTCACACCACTCAACGAAAGAGTCCACGACACCCCTGTACTCCTCATCGTTTCCCTCGCTGACACAACCAACAACTGCAGAGTCGTCCGAGAACTTCTGCAGATGGCAGGACACAGAGTTGTACTGGAAGTCTGAGGTGTAAAGGGTGAACAGGAATGGGGAAAGAACAGTTCCCTGTGGAGCACCAGTGCTGCTGACCACAGTGTCAGACACACAGTTCTGCAGTCTGACAAACTGTGGACGACCAGTCAAATAGTCAGTAATCCAGGACACCAGGGAAGAGTCCACCTTCATCGCCGTCAGCTTACTCCCCAGCATGGCAGGCCGGATGGTGTTGAACGCACTGGAGAAGTCGAAAAACATGATTCTCACAGTGCTCCCGGGTCTGTCCAAGTGGGCGTAGGCACGATGAAGCAGGAAGATGAAGGCGTCCTCCACTCCCAGTTTCGGCTGGTAGGCAAACTGAAGAGGGTCCAGCGATGATCTGACCAGGGGCCGAAGAAGCGACAGGACCAGCCTCTCAAAGGATTTCGCCACGTGGGACGTCAGCGCCACCGGTCTGTAGTCGTTTGAGGTGCTGGGACGTGCCTTCTTCGGAACCGGCATCAGGCAGGATGTCTTCCACAGCACAGGGACCCTCTCCAGTCTCATGCTCAGGTTGAAGATGTACTGCAGGACTCCACTCAGCTGGGCAGCACATGTTTTGAGGGCCCTCGGGCTGACGCCGTCAGGACCAGCAGCCTTGCCTGGATGGAGCCTGCACAGCACTTTCCTCACCTGCTCAGCTGTGAAGGTATGTGTGCCGTGTGTGGGGGTAGGAAGAGTCACTGTGTGTGATGGGGGAGGGGTGAGGTAGTGGTGGTGGGGGAGAGACGATGCGGAGGGCGGTGGGGGGGGGACGCGGCTGGGGGGAGGGGAATGGTTGTAGAGGGGCTGGGGGAGGGGGGGTAGACCGGAGCCCACTCATTGAATCTATTGAAAAACAAATTCAACTCGTTGGCCCGATCAGGACCCCCCCCTATTGTCTGGCTACCAGGTTGTGTGTAGCCAGTGATGCTCCTCATGCCACTCCACACATCCTTCAGGTTGTTCTGCTGAAGTTTGTGCTCCAGCTTCCTCCTGTAGTTGTCTTTGCCCTGCTGGATCCTCTCCTTCAGCTCCCTCTGAACCCGCCTCATCTGCTCCCTATCCCCATCTCTGAAGGCCCTCTTCTTCTCATTGAGCAGGACCTTGATGTCTCGGGTGACCCATGGCTTGTTGTTGGGGAAACAGCGTACAGTCTCTATGGGAACAACACTATCCACACAGAAGTTGATGTACCCTGTTATACATTCCGTGAGATCATCAAGGTCCTCTCCATGCAAATCACAGAGGAAATCCCAGTCTGTTGATTCAAAGCAGCCCCGCAAGTCCTCATCGGCCTCCTGTGACCATCTCCTCACAGTCCTTGTGGTCACAGGCAGCCGCTGTACTAGAGGCCTATACAGGGGCTGAAGGTGGATGAGGTTGTGGTCTGACCTTCCAAGAGGAGGAAGGGCAGTGGCGCTGTATGCCTCCTTAACATTGGCATACAGCAGGTCCAGTGTCTTGTTTTCCCTGGTGGGACAGTCCACAAACTGCTTGAAGGTGGGCAGTGTTGCAGCCAGAGTCACGTGGTTGAAGTCCCCAGATATCGCGATGAATGCTTCAGGGTGCTGTGTCTGAAGTCTCGCGACGACGGAGTGGGTGACGTCACACGCGAGCGCCGCGTTTGCCGACGGTGGAATGTAAACAATAACAAGAAGCACATGGGAGAACTCTCGCGGCAATATATACAATATATACAATAGCTGCCCACTGCTCCTAATACTAGGATGGGTTAAATGCAGAGAAACACATTTCACTGTGTGTGTACCATGTACTATGTATGTGACCAATAAAGAGGATTCAATTATCCAGATTTAGATTGAGATTGAGATTGAGATTGAGATAGAGGATCGGCTAACTGTTGTATCCACGACTTCCCTCACATAGCTCAGCCGGGGTCTAACTGGGTGCCTCTCCGGTGAGCATGTTTCTTACTGTAACAAAGGCATGAGGGGCCGTGTTGTTTCCCTTGAACAAGACGTCACGCTGGGACGTTGTCTAAAAACGTGCTAAGCTAACCGTCCGGGGGGGGGGGTAAAGTAGCTTTGTGTTCCACTGATTGTTTCCACAGGAAGGTTTATGGGTCACCGTTAAATACACAGCTTTTCACCTCCCGTTGCTGCAGACCCGGGTCTGGTGGTTCTGAGCCACGGGAGCTGGTGTATTAAAACCATGCTTTATAGATGGGGCCTGTGGGGGGGGGACAAAACGGGCTGGCTCCCGTTATTTATTGATCTGCTTTAGACTGTCGCTTTTAAGGGGATTCATTTGCATTCTAAACTTTAATCCTTGTCACTGAACAATACAATATAATGTTCTATACAATATAACAATATCGAACTAACAAGAAAACAATCTTCTTAGTAAGATGCTAGTACGCTAGTAAAAGTGATAAGCAGATGCGCTAGGAGGAAGGATCCTGTTAGTGTTTCCTTTAGAGGTGAGTTTTCAGCCTGCGGTGGAAGATGGGCAGTGACTCTGCAGTCCCGACATCCGTGGGAAGTTCCACCAAATTGGGGCCACAGGAAAGAGAGGAGCCGTGACCGCGTATATCAGCGACAAGGGCCCCTAAATGCCCGGGAAAGCAGACGCCACAAACTGTCAAAATTACCCACTTAGTGAAAAGGGGAATCGGCTGACGGCCAGAGCTCCGGTGGCGATGTTCAGGTTTGGTGTATCTTTACTTTGTGGGCAAGATGTGAGTCCTGCTAACCTCCCTGCGTCTAGGTCGTCAGGTCACGCTTTAAAGTCAAGCAGTTTAAAGTCACGGGCTGACAGTACTGCCAGGTCACCTGCTTAAGTAGCTGTGATAAGAGCGTGTTATCAACATTAAGGATATACACTTGCTAGAATATACAACATGCTAAGAGCTATTAAAGTCAGGACTTAAGCAAGTTAGGGGTTCACAAAGGATAAGGAGGGTTCAAGGAGAGTCCAGGTTGACTCTGAACAGGTGGGTCTTGAGTCTCTTGCGGAAGCTGGCGAGGGACTCTGCCATCCTGACATGAGACGGGAGTTCATTCCACCACTGTGGAGCCAGAGCCGTGAAGAGCTGGGTCTTGGACGAGCGATGCTTGGTTGTCATCAGTGAAGGTCGAACAAGTCGCCTGGCAGAAGTTGAGCGGAGCGCTCTGGCTGGGATGTAGGGCTTGACCAATGCCTGGAGGTAGGCTGGGGCAGTTCCATTGACTGCCCTAAAGGTCAGCACCAGAGTCTTGAACTTGATGCGAGCATTTACCAGAAGCCAGTGGAGATCGCGGAAGAGAGGGGTCACGTGGGAGAATTTTGGTAGGTTGAATACCAGGCGTGCTGCTGCGTTCTGGATGCGTTGGAGGGGCTTGGTTGCAGAGGCGGGGAGTCCCGCCAGGAGAGAGTTGCAGTAGTCGAGGCGGGTGATGACGAGCGCTTGGACCAGGATCTGCGCCGCTTCACGTGTGAGGAAGGGCCGGATCCTGCGGATGTTGTAGAGGGCAATTCTGCAAGATCGGGCCACCACGGTGACGTTGGCATTGCAGGACAGCTGGTCATCTACCACCACACCAAGGTCTCTTGTTGTGGTTGAGGGGGAGACTTGGGTGTTCTCGATGGTGACCAGTAGGTCCATCTGAGGGCAGTCTTTCCCCGGTATGAAGAGGAGCTCAGTCTTGTCAAGGTTGAGCTTCAGGTGGTTGGCGGCTGTCCATCTGCTGATGTCGGCCAGGCATTTAGAGATGCGTGTTGCGATTTGGGTTTCTGAGGGGGGAAAGGAGAGAAACAGTTGAGTGTCATCTGCATAGCAGTGATAGGAGAAGCCATGAGATGTGATTACAGAGCCTAGCGATTTAGTTTAAAGAGAAAACAGAAGGGGTCCCAATACTGAGCCTTGGGGGACTCCGGTGTCCAGGGTGCAGGGTCTGGACAGGGAACCGTTCCATGTGACCTGATAAGTGCGATCTGCAAGGTAGGAGGTGAACCAGGATAACGCAGTTCCAGCGATTCCAAGCTTGGCGAGAGTGGAGAGGAGGATCTGGTGGTTCACTGTGTCGAACGCCGCAGACAGGTCGAGAAGGATCAGTACTGATGAGAGGGACGAGCTTCTGGCATCACGAAGAGACTCTGTCACTGCGAGCAGTGCCGTCACACACACACACACACGTATGCACAGGGCATCCAATGACATTCCCCCATCCTCATTGTGTCTGTAACCTCGGCTGTCCTCCATCTGCTACTGCACCCCCGCCCCTCAATCTTCTCAGCTACATTCCCTCTCTCCCTCCCTCCCTCCCTCTCTCTCCCTCTCCCCCTCTCTCTCTCTCTCTCTCTCTCTCTCTCTCTCTCTCTCTCTCTCTCTCTCTCTCTCTCTCTCTCTCTCTCTCTCTCTCTCTCTCTCTCTCTCTCTCTCTCTCTCTCTCCCAACCTCCCTCTCCCTCTATCCCCCTCCCTCCCTCCCTCCCTCCCTCCCTCCCTCCCTCCCTCTCTCTATTTCTCTCCCTTCCTCTTCTCATTTCTCCCTTTACCACTCCATGGCTCTTGAAGCCCTCTCAGCTTTGCAGAAGTGATTGCTGGCCTACTCTCCGTCTCTCGCCTTTTTGTACCTTCTCTGAACGCACCTCTCCTCTCATCTCTCTATCCTTTATTTCTCTCTCTCTCTCTCTCTCGCTCTCGCTCTCGCTCTCGCTCTCGCTCTCGCTCTCTCTCTCTCT
The DNA here is from genome assembly GCA_027704905.1 of Muraenolepis orangiensis. NCBI lineage: Eukaryota > Metazoa > Chordata > Actinopteri > Gadiformes > Muraenolepididae > Muraenolepis > Muraenolepis orangiensis. The sequence goes on along the minus strand of CM051021.1, from coordinate 1,178,331 downwards.
CGTTCTCTCTTTCTCTCTCTGTTCCACTCAGCCATGTGCAGAACTGGCACTGCCGGGACCTCTCCTGTACAATTTCCCAGCATAGATTTGGAGTTGATAAGAGCAGTCAGTGGAAATGTAGAGAGAGAGAGAGAGAGAGAGAGAGAGAGAGAGAGAGAGAGAGAGAGAGAGAGAGAGAGAGAGAGAGAGAGAGGTTTCAGTGGTGCATCACCTGCAGAGTCCCTTGGTTCCTCCAGGAGATATGTTATATATAAAGATATGTCTCCTGTTAGTTGAAGTGTGATTGCACTGTGGCTCCCTCTGAAGATGGCCTGCAGAGAGATGGGTCTCAGAGAAGAGAAACTAGCACCTCCATCTGCTTCCTGTTCCTCTAGAGGACAATCGGCACTGGCTGTAAATGTTGTTGTGTTGTGTGTCTTGTGTTATAAGCAGTGAAAAATATTATTTTACAGTTTTAGTATTTCTTATCACGAGGGTGTTTTAGCAACACAGTGGATAACAGAAGCCTCCCATCAAACAGACCCACAGGGGGTGAGATATTTGAACCGGAGTCAAGCTCAGTGTGGGTAGCTGTATTGTGGTAAGGTCTGTAATGCAGGATAATAATGAGGTCGTCCCAGATATAATGAATAAAAAACCGCCCATAATAAGCCTCTGGATAACCAGCTTCTGATGTTTCCTCCATACCTCCAGACTCCAGCTGATGGGGAGTTCCCAAGCTGTTCAGGAGCACGTCCACACACAGGAGAGGGAGTGGACTATATAGGAGACGCATTTAGATAGACTCTCTCAGTCTGTCTCTCTCCCTATCGTCTCTCCATCCTTAAACCTTCCTCTCCCCTTTCCCCCCCTCTATCTGTCTGTCTTTATTCAGGGGCTTCAGGGACAAAGAGACACCAGATAAGGGTAGGTATCCCGTAGAGCTGACATATAATGAATAGTGCACAGGTTTTGGTTCGGGTCTATCTATGTCTATGACCTGGAAGCTCCCTGAGGCGCAAACACTGACTTGAAGGTGGAATTTGAGTGAAACGTGGGAGGCAAAGGTGATGGCGAGAATTGGTTTCTGCATTCATCATGTTGGTGGACCCCCTGCAGTACCCCTGGTTGAAGACCACTGCTCTAAGACATATTCTGTTAACCACCTGGATACAAATCTGCCTTCCGGTGCATCTGATTTGTCGTGTTCACCTGTGATTAGCTCATCTATCTATGCCAATCTCTCTTTTCCCATCCACATGTATATACAGTATATGTATTGGATATATAAATGACTTGTATTATCTGTGTTGACGGGTCCGCTGTGACCGGCCTGATCAACTGGAGAGGGCCACTGGTAGCTGTGAGCTGCCACCACAGTGTCTAGTTAGGTTGAGCCATCCGCCCTACCTACCTTCCTCCCTCCCTACCTCCCTCCTACCCTCCCTCCCTCCTTCCCTCCCTCCCTCCCTACCTCCCTCCCTCCCTCCCTCCCTCCCTCCCTCCCTCCCTGCCTACCTCCCTCCCTCCTTTCCTCCCTCCCTGCCTGCCTGCCTGCCTACCTCCCTCCCTCCTTCCTCCCACACACAAAAACACTACACTACAAACTCCCTAACTCAAAGTACCCCGACACGTCTGCACAAGTGAGAGACTGAAGCTCAGAGAGACTCTGCTAGAGGCTCTGCAATCTATCATCCTTCTCTCTCCCTCTCCTGGGAGAGAGAGAGAGAGAGAGGGAGAGAGATAGAGAGAGAGAGAGAGAGTCTCACAAGAGCCTGTCAGTCGCTGTCTTGTGTACTGCAGCAGCGTGATCTGTGTCCATGTCGTCTGGCGTGACTCAACTAACAACAACATTGTGGTTGAATATTTGTCATTTTTATTTTGTTGATTTGTTGATTTAGTTGAGTTGATTTGTAGGATGGATACAAAAGGTACAACATCTCCTGGTGCTGTGACACCACCATTGATGTGTAGGGACCCCAGGGGGTCTAGAGCATACAGCCATGAAGCTGGTTGATTCATCTCTTATTCCTTATAGAGCATACAGACATGAAGCTAGTTGATTCATCTCGTATTCCTTATAGAGCATATAGCCATGAAGCTAGTTGATGTATCTCTTATTCCTTATAGAGCATACAGCCATGAAGCTAGTTGATTTATCTCTTATTCCTTCACTATTCCTGACACAGACATTGTTATCTTTAACCTGTGAGTCATCCCCAGTCATTTAAATATATTAACGTATAGCCGCGTATCTATTAATCTATTCAGACACAATCAACCAAAAGAACATGGGTGGGGGGAGGAGGAGGGGGGGAGGGGGAGGAGGCAGGGGGAGAGCAGATGAGGACATAAACGCGCCCCTGGATGGTAACCACGGCGCGGTGGCTGATAGCGTGATATCCACTGTGAGGCTGCGGAGCGGCGGGGACGAGACCAGAGATAACGCTGTCACATCCCTTGCCCCCTCTCCCCTCCTCCTCCCCTCCCTTCCCCCCTCCTCCTCCCTCCCCCCTCTCCCCTACCCCTTTTCCACTCTGGATTTGTGTTTGTGTGATACTACTTCTACTTCTTTAGGATGGATCTGGAGGCCCAGAAACCTCCAGAATGGACCAGAATGGGAATGAAACCTCTTCTAATCTGAATCTGGAGGATTTTAAATCCTCTTTATTGGTCACATACATGTACACACACGCATTTAACCCATCCTAGTATTAGGAGCATTGGGCAGCTTTTGTATATACAGCTGCCCAGGGAGCAGTGTAGGGATCTGGTGCCTTGCTCAAGGGCACCTCGGCAGTGCCCAGGAGGACGACTGGCACCTTTTCCCCCAAGTACACTGATAAAAATATTTCATTCAACCAATTAAAAAAATGTAGGGAAATGGTTCACATCTATACTATATAGCTTGAGCCAATGACAAATAATTAACTTGCCTCAAACAATTGTTCTTATGTCCATGGAAACTATTATATAACACATGGCACAACATATATGTTTCTTGTTGAAGGAAGTCAATTCATTTAAATTCTATTTTTAATCTAAACAAACAAATATATATTTTATCAAACAGTTGTTTGTCGTTTAAGAAACACAATTCACTAAAAATGATTTGTTTTATCCAATAGATTTTGTTCAACTAAATTTTTCCCATTTAAGGAACATAAACTGAATGTTAAATCTAATCCAAAAAATATAGATTACATCAATAATTCAATAACTCAATACACATTGTGATATATATTTACGGGTTTATTACTTATAAAACAACCTTATTTACAGGGTATCTGCATTGTTCAAATAAAATGTAACAATTTAAAATAATAAAATAACCGCACTGCAGTTGTATGCCTGGTTTACATCCAGGTCTGTCAAAATAAAAAATAATTCTTGCCAGAAAACAGTCAAGTTTCAATGGTCTGATTGTCAGCCCCACACATCAAAACCTTTAAGAAACCAAATGAAAAAGTCTTAAGTCTTAAGTTAGCCAGTAAGCTAAGTTCTCAAGGGTCAGATTTGGAACTTTGAAGAGCTGGCAACCGAACATATTGACCTTTGAAACCAATTGAAAAACAGTTGCGTACTTGAACAGCCAGAACACAATAAAAAGACTGGAAAACTTGGACGTGTGGGAAACCTGAACTAAGCGCTATTGTAGAGCTGGTCATACAGCTTCTTGACCTTGGTGGGCATGCCTTTCAGGTCCAGCTCTATGAAGACTTTCTGGATATATTGAAACGTAAATTTCAATGTCTTGGGATATTCCAGATTGAGAGCATAAAGGAAGCCCAGGAGAATGGCGACAGCATTGGCAACAGACGCCAACTTATTCACAACCTCTTGTCCCTCAAGAATGATGCCAATGTGTTTGGGTGCAGCTTGTGCATCTCTGATGACAAAGATTGCAATGGTTTCCTGCTGAAGAAGTTCTCCAGCCTCTTCCTTCTCCGACACCTGGAAAATTATTTAGGAAAAAAAGAAATCTGAAATTGATATACCGTAGCTTGGGTTTTCCCCCCAGATGAATAGCCTAACTGTTAGACATATCGTGGACATCCTGGAAGGCCATAATTGGCTGTAGGAAGCAATGGAAGAAGGCAGTTATCGTGATGCATTGCTTTGGCTCTTGTCTGTAGCTATTGTCTGAGCTCGTCTTTAAACACTACTAGGACTGCCCATTGGTTACTCGCTGTGTTTGTGATATTTGAATTTGACTTGTAAGCTATTGCACTTCGTCGCTCTGGATAAGAGCACCTGCTAAATAACTAAAATGGTATGTAAAATGTGACACATCATATAAAGTGGACAGCCTTAGCTAGCATTTTAACACCTCTACAGTAATCTTTCCTGACCAGGAATTATTTGATCAGGTCCTCCACTGATTCTCCCATGTTGAGGATGAGACATTTGAGAGCAATCTCCCTCTTTGTAGTGGTGTCAGTATCCTGCATGTCCAAGACAGTGACAATAATTAATATGAATTGTTCAGTTCGTCCATTCAATCAGTGTGAGTGTGCCATGGTTTGTTAATGTGGGATTGAGAGCTAGTTTATGTAGGAATGAATGCATGGGAATGACAAAATATTTCACAATATACTTTTTCATATCAGTCGATCAAATAATGATTGACTGAATATCAGTCAATTAGTGTGTCAACCATATTAAGGCCATGAAAAAACGGCCGAGAATTCCCATTTACGCCACAATGGATGTCTGCACCTAAATATGTAGAAAAACATGAACATGAAAAATGAATGTGCAAAGTCTATGAAACCTCCGGCTTAAAGGTTGCTGTGTCGAGTCGGTGACTGATGCAATAAATAATGTATATTTATTATGTATTGAAAAATATATCTATTGTTATTGAAGCATGAGTGAGCAGTGAAGTAAAAAACACATCTGTACATACCTTTTCCACAATTGGCAGAAGCTTTGTCTTCTCCCGGAGAGATGTTTCCACCTGAGGAATCCAATAGCATGGATAAGAGTGAGAGGAGTGTGAAAGACGGAAAAAAAGAGATTATCTCCTAATCTTTATAAACATCACCAATAGAAATGCTCAAGTCAATGGCAGAATATGATTTAATTTTAATGCAATCAATATAGTTGTTGAAGACCTTTGTGTGAGTTCAGGCTTAGTTTAGGATGAAGTCATCTAGCTATCTTTTTAATCTACGAATGAGTGACTGGACAATCACAGCAGATATAATTTGCCTCGTGTAACAATGAAAAAAACTAAAGTAGCTAGCTACTACACAAGTTACAACTGTGTTAGCAAACATTAACATTAGCCATACACAACAGCCAGCCCCTTTACATGAAGCTAGCTAGTTCACTTAGTTGTTAATATTACTAGCATAAGTTAACCTCTATGGTCTTTGTCTTAGGACGCTGACTCGAGATATGTTCGACGCTTAACCATTAACGTTAGCTAGCTAATAACTAGCAAATTAACGTTACCGCTGTAAAATAAGTCACGGATAAAATGAGTTAACTTGTGTAACATTTACCAACGTCGACCTCATGTAATATCACCAAGTGTAACGTTAAAGGTAGGGGAGGTGATGGTCTTTTGAAACACTTTTTATCATATTCCATGAAATGCTCTTAACATCCCGATAGCAATGAATAAATGAAATGCTTTGACAACAAATATAAACCCTAATGTAATCTGTGGAAGACACGGCGCCATAAAAAGCAACTCCACTAATTCAACTCAGACCGCATTGAATAAGCCGTTGGTCTACCTGCTTGTCAACCTTGATATGCCGTGATTGGTCCTCTCCTCAAGTCTTGCGTCTGGCAGGGCGCGTTCATGTGTATTGGAGGAGGGTCTTTGTAAGGAAGTCTGAAGGACGGGGCTGATACTTTTTCGGTTGTTTACTTTTGTTTTGCTGGTTTCTCCAAAATCGCCAACCATACCTTTAAACTAAACTAAGTTTAACACGTAACAACGTCGACATAACGTAATGTTACTAAGTGAAAGGTTAAACTAAATTGAACACTTAACAACGTCGACATCACGTAATGTTACAAAGTGAAAGGTTAAACTAAGTTGAACACTTACAAAAGTCGACATCACCTAATGTTCCAAAGTACTTTTGCAGAGAAATAGCTAGTAAGGCTACACAATATCTGGCATGGAAATAACTGTATGCTAATAAATACAGCAGCATAATTAAATTGTTGTTTTCACTTACCAGAATTTAACAAGTGATGCAACTGGTTGCTTTCTTTCTAGATAACTGTCGTGTTGAAGAATGGCGATCTTCCTGGGCGACCTGTGGTGAACACGCTTGAAGAGGGTCCTTCTTGTTTTGTCGAGCTTTCTGTTTAATGCGCATGGGCCTATGCGTAACCTTAAAATCGTATATTCGTCAAAACGGATATTTCTTAGTTGAGCTCTTAATGTAAAATATTAATAAATATAATTTATATTAAATAAATATATTGAAAGAAAAAAATAAAACAAATAATGTTAAATTGAATGGAAGGACAATTATAAATTGGATAGAGAACCTTTTTTCAGTGTACCTGTTCTCACTCCGTACTTGGTCCGCTTCGGGGACTTAACCCGGCGACCCTCCTTGGTTCCCAAGCCAAGTCCCAACAGACGGAGCTACTGCCGTCCTCTCTTTTGTGTGTCCTGTAGCGACCCGGTCTAACCAGCTCCTTGTTCTTCCTCACCAGGGCCGCTACCCGGACCAGGGGGACATCCTGCTGTCCTCAGGTGACCTGCGCTTGGTGCTCAGAGTGGAATGGAGTCGGTAAGTTCTCTTTTTGGATTTTACAACACCACAAACCAGACTTTTCATGAGCCTCCAACTGTCTTACCGAGCAACAAGTAGACCCCCCACCCTGACTGCAAGACTTGAGTTTGAACCCAAACTCAAATATTGACCCAAAGCAGGCCGTGCTCTCTGGGTTGTTTGCTCCTCTCTGGCGTTTGTCAAAGCGACCCACTATGTCAGAATGCTGACAGAAGCCACCAGGAGCAGAGCGCCCTATAGGAATAAAATGGAGAGGAATAAGACACACGACTTCTACGACTTCACTTGGAAATGACCATAAATATAATAACTATTAATAATTTGAATACTTATAATGAATAAAGAAATAAATATAAATAATAATAAAAATATGTATCATAAAATATTTACAAAAAATATATAAGTGTGCATAAGTGTATACGGTATAAGTCTACAAATGCAAGAGTTGGCTTCATTTAATGTTCAAATTATATATATATATACACGTATATATGTATATATGGAAATACCACAAATTATAATAGAGAGAGAGAGAGAGAGAGAGAGAGAGAGAGAGAGAGAGAGAGAGAGAGAGAGAGAGAGAGAGAGAGAGAGAGGGAGAGAGAGAGAGAGAGAGAGAGAGAGAGAGAGAGAGAGAGAGAGAGAGAGAGGGGGAGAGAGAGAGAGAGAGAGGGGGAGAGAGAGAGAGAGAGAGAGAGCGGCATGGCAAGAGGGAGCTAGAAACCGAGTGGAGGTTATGGAGGTGATGGTGATGGTGGTGGTGGTGGAAGTGGTTGTGGAGGAGGCGGTGGTAGTAGTGGCTGGGGTGCTGGTGCTTGTGCCGGTGGGTGATGGGGGTGGTGGTGTGTAGGTGGTGATGGTGTAGAGGTGGTGGAGGGGGTGGGTAGGTGGGTCTCAGCAGGAATGCCAGCTGATGCAAGGCTTTGTAAATGTCCCCCTCCTCATGCAGTTAAAACACAGGGACCTCAAAACCAGTCAGACTTTGGGGTCTGCTGCTTGGTTTGTTGTCGTCTGGCTTCAGAGCGGCGGTAAAGGAGCCGTCTGGCCTTGACGTGAACCAGCCTTGTGTGGCTTCTAGACGGCACACAGACAGTTAGTCAGTCAGTCAGTCATTTAGTCAGACAGTCAGTCAGTCAGTCAGTGCTGCTTTAATTGGCCTCTAAAAAAATATGTTCTATATATCTTTTGTGGCTGGTGAAGTTTGTACTGAGAAATGCAAAATGTGCAGGAATGGTTGATTATGTTTTTATCTTAATGAGGCTTTATAAGAAGGAATGACTGTGTGTGTGTGTGTGTGTGTGTGTGTGTGTGTGTGATACACTCTAGTTTTAGCTTTTTACATAAAGCGACTGTGAATTGTAAACATGTGGCTTGTGAAGCCCTTTGAGACTGTAACTGTGATTAAGGGCTATACACATTTACTTGACTTGACTTGAATCAGGGATGAGGGATCAGGACATCTGACTTGTCCATATCCTACAGGTAGGCTGGTGACACCTGGGGATTAAACCGGTACCTTTCATCCACTAAGTTCGGATATCGCGGCAGTATAGCTCAGGAGGTAGAGCGGTCGCCTCACAACCGTAAGGTTGCGGCTCCTCCTAGCAAAAACTGTCGGGGTGTCCTTGAGCAAGACCCCCTAACCCTAACTGCTCCTGACGTGCTGGCTGTCTCCTTGCATGGCTGACTCCGCCGTCGGTGGTTGAATGTGTGTATGAATGGGTGTATGTGAGGCATGACTTGTAAAGCGCTTTGGATAAAAGCGCTATATAAAAGCATCCATTACCATTACATTACCATATCAACCTCGGAGGCCAGTGTACGGGGGTATACGAGGCCGAGGGATGGAGGCTGTACATCCGCATTGTGAGATCAGGAGTTGAGGCTGTGTGATGATTAAGTGTTTGATGAGGTGAGAGAGAAACACACTGAATTAACACTCAGGGAAAGCTTTCATCTGCCCTGAGAACCACTGTCTAAACACACTCCTAATGAGAGCCCAGATTACAGACACAAAAATATAAATATACAGTATATACCAGTGGCGGCTGGTGGTTGTAAAAGTAGGGGAGGAAGGAAGGTGCCATACTATCATTTTGACAGTGTATTAGTAGGTCATTTTAGCATTTAGCATTTTACCAAACAAACCTCTCTCCATCTTCCCGCTCCCATACCATCCGCTGCATACCATGATGCAACACACACAGGGCTCTTGACTTGAGCCCTCTCCTCTACTCCCTCTACACCCACGACTGCATGGCTATGCACAGCTCCAACGTCATCATCAAGTTTGCTGACGACACGACAGTGATGGGCCTGATCGCCGGCGACGACTACAGCCTACAGGGAGGAGGTCGGATCGCTGGAGCAGTGGTGCCAGGAGAACAGCCTCGCCCTCAACGTCAAGAAGACCAAGGAGCTGATCATGGACTTCAGGAAGCAGAGAGGAGAGCACGGCCCTATCTCCAGCGACGGTTTTGTAGTAGAGAGGGTCAGCAGCTTCAAGTTCCTCGGCGTGCACATCTCCGAGGACCTCACATGGTCCACGCACACCACACACGTGGTGAAAAGGGCCCAACAACGCCTGGAGTCTGAGGAAATTCAGCATGGGCCCCCGCATCCTGAGAACATTCTATAACGGCACCATCGAGTGTTCTCTCAGGGTGGATCACCGCCTGGTACGGGAACTGCACCGCACTCGAGCGCAGAGCGCTTCAAAGGGTGGTGCGGACGGCCCAGTATATCGTTGGAGGTGAGCTCCCCTCCCTCCTGGATATATACAACCAGCGGTGCGTGGTTAAGGCCAAACGCATCATAAAAGACATTGCCCACCCCAGCCACGAACTGTACTCACTGTTACCGTCAGGCAGGCGATACCGCAGTATCAAGTGGTATCAAATAGACTTAGAGACAGCTTCCACAGTCAGGCCATCAGGCTGCTGAACAAGGGCGTATAGCATATTTACATTTACATTTACATATACATATATACATATATACATATAACAATGTATATTTTATTACATTGATTGATTTATATATACATATTGCTCTTTTTCTGTGCCGATATATTGCATTTTATAAATTCCGTTTTAATTTTTTTACTTTTATTCTATTCAGTATTATTCTATTTTTATTCTATTTTTATCTATTTTTATCTTATTCTTATAACTACTGTCTGTCGTTGGGTATTGCACATAAGATTTTCACCCACTGCTTTATACTTGTGTAAACTGTGAAGTGACAATAAACTTGACTTGACTTGACTTGACACACACACACCTGAGCTAAGCACCGTCATGATTTTCTTTTAACCATGTCTCCATGTCTCTAAAGGCCCCCCAGGTCCATCTGTCTAAAGTGTGACCTTCTAAACGCTATGATGAAGACAAAGTGGAGGAGGACACCTCGTGTGTGTGTGTGTGTGTGTGTGTGTGTGTGTGTGTGTGTGTGTGTGTGTATGTGTGTGTGTGTGTGTGTGTGTGTGTGTGTGAAGGACCAACACTAGCTCCAGTCTACTGTTTGAATCCGTTCCTCTGAGGTCCTCCTGGGGGTCTTCCTTCCAACCCAGAACCTGTGCCATTTAGCTGACTCAGCCAATCAGCCAATCAGAGGACTTGTGTCGTTAGCAGGATAATTGGAATCAGCTGTGATTCGGCTATGTTTGTTTGTTGGTAACCTAAGATGTCTGTCTCTTGGGGTCCTGAAGCCTGGAAGGAAGGAATCCTCAAACACATTCACCACAGGAAACACCATGAAATGCTTCCTGAGAGTGTGAGGTTGAGAGGTTTTGAGGTCATGAGGCTAACAGTTTGGTGGCAAGCTGTGAACACGTGTTTGTTCACCCGTTTTGACAAACAAAGCAAGCAGACACACACACACACAGGCACACACACAGGCACACACGCACTCAGGCACACACACGGGAATACACACACACACACACACACACACACACACACACACACACACACACACACACACACACACACACACACACACACACACACACACACACAGGCAGGTGTTGTGTTTGCTGTGGCGTTGTTCTCTGCTGTGTACTGAAACAGGACTGTTTTTCCTTCACCTTGTCTGGTCTGCGGTCGTGTGGTTTCTGTTGGATGCGATGTAGACTATCTCTAGACCCTCTCTCCTGCCCCTCATAGTACTAACTGTACATAATCATCGCCAGTCATACTTGTAAAATCATTCATATCAGCCAAGGATATTATCAGAATATATATGGGTCATACTTGTGGTTGTATATGTTGATCTGTGTCAATAAGTTGCGTCAATGGATTTATGTACTTATGTAATTAGAATACTTTAATATACATGTGTAGCTACTATACCGATTATAATACTGTAATATACATATTGGATACTGAAAGATACTGTGATGTATGTGACATTGGTCATACACACCACTAGTTGGCGCTGTGCCACCATTGTTGCTCTATATCTGTGTACATCCTTCAGTAAACAAGTGCTCTATACCAGAATAAGATGTGTCCGTCGGTTCTATTAAGGTTATCTTAAAGGCAACCCACGACATAACAAGTTGGCGATGAGGATTATTTTGGGATAACCTGCGATGCTTCTGCCACGGTACTGACTGTGAGTGGAGGAAGAAAGTTTAAAAACCGAACAAGTTTCGGCGCAGTTTTGTAGCTTAGCAAAGAAGGCTAATGGCTAACAACCGCAACAATGGCTGAATGAGGTTTCATCTGACACATTGAGGGATTTGATGAGTCGGCGGAGCAACGGACCACGTACGTGGAAAGGTTTGAGCATAATGCAAATGACATTGGGGCAGAGAAGAAGGTTGTCGTGTTACTTAGTGTAACGGGTGCTGCTACTTATGGGCTCTTATGCAGCCTTATCGCTCCTGATAAGCCAGGAGAGAACACGTACAAAGACATTGTGGATGACAGAAAGATGTTGTTTTCATGTGCGAAACCAACTTGAGGAAGAGTCTGTGATGCAATACATAGCCGTCATTAAAAGACTGTCGGAGTTCTGCGAGTTTGGCGCGCAGGACGCATTGAGAGACAGGCTGGTATGCGGACTGAATACGGAGGCAATACAGAAAAGGTTGCTGACCGAGGCTAATGTTCAAGAAGGCTTTTGAAATAGCTGTGTCAATGGAGACTGTAGCAAGAGAAACGCACCAGCTGAGTCATGCCCTAAAAGTAAATGTACTGTCAACGAAAAGTCAGTGATGAAACAAGTGCGTGCGCTGTGGGAAAACAAATTATAACGAGGATCAACGCTGTTACAGGGAGAAAGGGTGCAACAACTGTAGTAGGAAAGGCCGTATAGCAAGAGTGTGCAGAAGCAGAGCAACTGTAAGTAACAAAAAGGCAGTGAAACTAAAAGAGTGCATCACGTGGATGAAAATTAAACGTCCCTGTAGTGACGGTAGTTCAACAGATGCAGAGCTAACACTAAATATGTTGGCTAAAAAGGGAACTATGTCACACATGTGTGTTAAGCCAACAATTTTAGGGAAGACGAATGGAATTGAACACAGGCACTGCGAATTCTCTAAATTCCAAAGAATTGTATGACATGCCATTTTCACACTTGCCGTTGCGCCAGACCAAGATCATACTGAAAACGTACACAGGCGAGGTGATTGCACCAGAAGGAGTCGTCATAGTCTCAGTGAAGATGAACAAGCAGAGGGCTAAGCTACCACTGTATGTCATAAAAGGGTCTTCACCACCACTTTTTGGTAGAGAATGGCTAAGGGAAAGAGACAAGTGAGGGGGTGCTACAAAGGTGGAAGCGGAGATTGACCGACTGAGTGAAGAGGGAATCATCTCCCCTGTCATGTTTAGTGACAGGGCTACGCCCAAAGTGCCAGTTGTTCAAAAGAATGGAAAGGTCAGAATATGTGGTGATTTTAAGATGACAATCAACCCTGCTCTGTGTGGAGAGTTATCCCTCTGTGTGTGTGTGTGGAGAGTTATCCCTGTGTGTGTGTGTGTGTGTGTGTGTGGAGAGTTATCCCTCTGTGTGTGTGTGTGGAGAGTTATCCCTCTGTGTGTGTGTGTGTGTGGAGAGTTATCCCTCTGTGTGTGTGTGTGTGGAGAGTTATCCCTCTGTGTGTGTGTGTGGAGAGTTATCCCTCTGTGTGTGTGTGTGGAGAGTTATCCCTCTGTGTGTGTGTGTGTGTGTGTGGAGAGTTATCCCTCTGTGTGTGTGTGTGTGGAGAGTTATCCCTCTGTGTGTGTGTGTGGAGAGTTATCCCTCTGTGTGTGTGTGTGGAGAGTTATCCCTCTGTGTGTGTGTGTGTGTGTGTGTGTGTGTGTGTGTGTGTGTGTGGAGAGTTATCCCTCTGTGTGTGTGTGTGGAGAGTTATCCCTGTGTGTGTGTGTGTGTGTGTGTGTGGAGAGTTATCCCTCTGTGTGTGTGTGTGTGTGTGTGTGGAGAGTTATCCCTCTGTGTGTGTGTGTGTGTGTGTGTGTGTGTGTGTGTGGAGAGTTATCCCTCTGTGTGTGTGTGTGTGTGTGTGTGTGGAGAGTTATCCCTCTCTGTGTGTGTGTGGAGAGTTATCCCTCTGTGTGTGTGTGTGTGTGTGGAGAGTTATCCCTCTGTGTGTGTGTGTGGAGAGTTATCCCTCTGTGTGTGTGTGTGGAGAGTTATCCCTCTGCGTGTGTGTGGAGAGTTATCCCTCTGTGTGTGTGTGTGTGAAGAGTTATCCCTCTGTGTGTGTGTGTGTGGAGAGTTATCCCTCTGTGTGTGTGTGTGTGGAGAGTTATCTGATTCCATGGATTGAGGATTTGTTTGCATTACTCTCAGGGGGGCAAAATTTCAGTTAGCAGGACTTATCTCACGCTTAATTGCAAATGCCTGTTGAAGAACAAACTCACAAATACCTCACCATCACGACATCAAAAGGACTTCTCTGGTACAACAGACTTGCCTTTGGAATAACATCAGCCCCGGTGATGTTTCAACGAGCCATGGACCAAGTTCTCCAGGGCCTTCCGAACGTCCACTGCTGCCTGGATGACATTTTGGTCACGGGCCAAAATCGGCTCCAGCACCTGAACAACTTGGATGCAGTCCTTGGGCGTCTGTAAGAATTCTGTTTTTGTGTGCAAAAACAAAAATGTGAGTTTTTCCAAAGAGTCACTGGAGTATTTGGGCCATGTCATCGACGCCCACGGTCTTCACAAGTCACCTGAGAAAGTGCGAGCAATTGTGGACGCTCATGCACCAACAGACTTAAGTCAACTTCGCTCTTTCTTAGGGCTAATTAACTATTACAGTCGATTCATTCCGAGTCTATCATCCATCCTCAGCCCGCTCAATGCACTGCTATGTAAAGGCAAACAGTGGCGATGGGCATCTGAATGTGAAAGGGCATTCAAAGAGGTGAACGAACAGCTGCTATCACAGAGTGTGTTGACACACTACAACCCGCAGCTTCCCATCCGGCTGGCGTGTGATGCTTCACCCTATGGCGTAGGCAGCGTCATATCCCACATCCTTCTTGATGGACAAGAGAGACCTATAGCTTTTGCGTCAAGGACGCTGAACAAAGCAGAGCAGAATTAGGGCTGAGGGGCTCCTGTGAGCTGCAGCCCAGTGGGGGCCGTAGCTCCGCATCGCATCGTCGAGGGAAGACGACTCCATAAACAACTAAAACAAGAGAAAAGTGCATTAAAACATGACTCCATTACACTTTACTGTTTTTAGAAAGTAGCATCCTGACATTATCAAGGTTAATATCGGCTAACAGAAGCCTAGCAATCATAGCTCATCATTTCTGATGATAGGAACATAACATTGATGTGATAATGAGCAGCTCGCTAAACAGATTATAAATACAAAGCTGGTTGGCAACACGGGAAAGCTCCTCGTTTCGTCCAGTTTGTTATCGATTAGCCCCTCGTATCGTCCAGTTTGTTATTGATTAGCTCCTCGGTCCTGTCCCCCGCTGAAGACATCTCGCGCTGTAGTTTTTCTAATAGCGGTTTGTTCTAGAAGCTCCTCCAGTTTATTGTGACCTTCTGCCGAGGACAACAACGCAAACAAACGCAGTTTGTCTCGTCCACGGACCACTGTCACCTTCACGTCCACGGCGAATTTTAGTGATTTAAAAAATGGCGGAATAAAACTTTGAGTTTGTTTTGAGTTTGTCCGATAAGCCCCGCCCCCAGCCCCGATAAGCCCCGCCCCCAGCCCCTGACGTAGTGGAGCCTGCTGGCTAGCCCAGCTTCGAAGTGGAGCCGCAAACAAACCACTTAACCGGGCCAGAAAGTGGCTCCATCGCAGTGGAAACGCAAAGAACTGGTTCGAGATGACGCGCAAGCTCCGAACCAGCTCTCAAAACAGCTTGGTGGAAACGAGGCATAAGAGACTTTGTGCCATGTTTGATGTTCATTAATGTTGAGTGAGTCATGTCTCAAGAATAAGGGCAGAATACTTCCCTGACTGACTCAGGGGATTGGGACAGGCTACTCCCTACCTCAAGATTACGTTAACCTTGTGTTAAAGGTGAAAATAATAAAAACAATAATATAAAAAAAGTGTTAAGTTATGGTAAAGTCATGTTCATGTTTAAATCAAGAAAAACATTTAGTGGGAAGGAGATTACATTACACTACATTACAGTCATTTAGCAGACGTGTGTGTTTCAACAAAGGAATGTAAGAGAACATCTCGTCACCAGAAGTCAAAAGTGCATTTAATTTCTAACAAGGCTCAGGTAGAAGTATAATAATTGAGGCAAAAGTGTAAGGGAAAAAGTACAATAAGTTGGCAAACAATATGCAACAATATCTAGAACAATATATACCTATCTATAATATGCATGTGATGTGATGTATGTGACATTGGTCATACACACCGCTAGTCGGCAAGGACACCGGGTGATGAGGAATCTGGTTTATTGTAGAGTTTGAATCATGGTGAAAAGGGCAGATGGAACATGCTAGAGCTCTTCCTGAGTGTGTGATGGAGGCTGTTTTAACCTGTGGGCCTTGATTAACAATGACCCACAGGTGTGCAGCCTCACCAGCCATAGAGTAATCAGTCTGATTGTGGCCAGGTGAGGCTGCCCATACCAGCCACCAACCACACAAACTCCACATTATGATAGTGGCAGCACTCCTAGCAGTTTAGTAGGCCCACTGCCTGTGGATAATAGTCTACAAAGTGTACAAAGTATTGTAGAGATGAGTAGAGATGGTGCCCAGGGTGGTTGTGGTCCTTTGTGATGGAGATGGCCTTCTTCCGACATCTGGTCCTACAGATCTCCTCAATGCATGGAAGTGCACACCAGATGATCTTTTCTGCCATCCTCACGACCCTCTGGATGACTTTCTTATCCTGTGCATTGGTGTTGCCGTACCACACAGTGACGCCACTTCACAGGACGCTCTCTGCAGTGCCACGGTAGAAGTTCACTAGTCACCATTCACTGAGGCATCGCAGGGCATAGAGGCGCTGGTGTGTCTTCTTCAGCATGACCTCCGTGTTGCAGGTCCACGCCCGGTTGTCGGAGGTACATGCCGAACACAACTTATGGCATTCAAGTCAACGGGACGTTTTATGTCGAACGGTCTAAGAGGAAGAAGAACGTGCCTATAACAATCTTAAGAGACCAATCATGGTAGGTAAATGATATTATGTGACAAGAGCCACTTGAAATGCTTGATATCATATTTTGATAACAAAATGTTATTTCAAATGAAGCTAAAAAGCAGTTTACCATCATTGCCTTCGGATCTCCCGCAGCGAATGTTTTTCCCGCCTTCAGCAGTTATCTTGCTGCTGGGGGGGAACTAAATAGTTAGGGTTGTCAACGTTTCGGAAGTTAAAATCAAAATAAACCATGTCAAGCCGTCGCCACGGTAACGACGAACACGGTTTCTTCAGATGCATTCGAATCGATCCACTGCTGTGGTGCAAATGACTCAAACTCAGTAAACAAAGTTAAAGTCTATATTATCATCATGGTTACTGCTCAATTTCTATATCTAGAGGATTGAATCCTCTTTATTGGTCACATACATACACACACAGTGAAATTGAGAAGTGGGCAGCTATTGTACTGTATATACAGCAGCCGGAGAGCAGTGCAGGGGTCTGGTGCCTTGGCACCTCAGCAGTGTGCCCAGGTGTTTCAGGGACATGAACGGGCAACCTTCCGGTTCCCAAGCCAAGTCCTAACAGACTAGCTGAGCTATCCTGCCGCCACCCAACTAGCAACTAGTGGACTCATCGCTAGAGTATGTTACAATGGGTCGCGCTGGTCGTCACCTCCTTTGAATGGTTGACCTTCTATTCGTCGCCTGCCAACCTCTTGACTAATCACGTCTTTTGTCAAATGTGTGTGTCGTCTCCCCAGTCAACCCATCTCCCCCCCCCCCTTTCCCCCCCTTCTCCCCCACATATGCACACATACAGATAGACACACACACACACACACACACACACACGCACACACAGATAGACACGCACACGCCCGCGCGCACCAGCACACACACACGCATACACGCGCACACATACACAGACACGCAAAAGCACACGCACGCACTACACGCACGCACACACACACACACCAAACACACACACACCAACACACACACACCAACACACACACACGCCAGAGGAAACCACAGTCACTCTGCTACAGAAAGATAAAGGGGTGAATGCTAAAGTGGTTTGCCAATGTTGCGTTAGCGTGCATTAGCACATTAGCACATTAGCACACAAGCCAAAGCACAATGGAACAGTGCACTGTGTGCACTCACACATAAGAGTCATATATAAATACATCTCACCAGGACCAGCCCACCTGATGGAGCAGCAGAGTGACCTCTCTGGGGAGATGGGTTGGGGTCAGGAGCGGAACCACAGACTAACCACCACATCACATTCACAACACAAGCTGAGGGCTAACGGTGGCGTGACCGCCGCTAATTCAACAGCAATCGCCATTACGGCGGTGGTATGGATCTGCATCACCCCCAGCCCAACAGAGTATGAATAATGTAGCCAAATAGCAGGAATATAACCCAGCTATGGATGTGTGTGCTGCCTACATAATGCAGGCATGTTACCGAGCAACCTGCCTGCATGCTGTTTGACGCACGGGTCTGTATGGGTCAACATCCAATTATGAAAAAACGATAGGAGCTATGCTATCAAAACAATTTTCTTCTTATACCCTTGCTCTGTCCTACACACCGCACACACACCCGCACACACACACACACGCACACGCACACGCACACGCACACGCACACGCACACGCACACGCACACGCACACGCACACGCACACGCACACACGCACACACACACACCCATCAGCCCCCTGGACCACATCAGTGCCTGTAGTCCCCACATGAGCCTATAAGCCATTCAACTAAGACCTCAAGAATCTGATCTGATGTGGGTTTCTACTGCTGGTTGGAGGCTTTTCTTTATACTTTATGTTGTTGTGGTTGTTGATGTTGTTGCTGCGTTCAGAAGAGCAACAAAAAAAATGGAAATTGCTTTTGTTTGGTCTCCCATCAATAAATGGAGAGATTAAATAGTAAATTAAAAATAATGACTTTTAATTGTACTGAAATCATCTTGGGCATAAACCAAATCCCTTTTTAAATTTCCTCTTTCTTCTCCTTATCCCCCGGTATTAAAGTGAGGCCGGTGTTTGAGTGTGTTGTCTCCTATCCATCGTTTCAACAGCTCAAGTGGTCCAGCTACGACTGTGGATGTCATCCACCTTCAGCTGGAGCTCTCAAGCTGGTTGCTCAGGGCTTTGTGTCCTTCTTTAGGCTTAAGCTTTTCCTCCTCCTCCTCCGTGGTCCATGGTGTCTGAACCGAGACCGTGACCGCTCTGGCCTTTTAGAGCAGGGGTTCCCAAACTGGCGACCCCCCCACTATCACCGGCCGAAGGGGGGGGGTTTGGGGGGGTAATCGCGATCGCGAACATCGTGAAGTCCAATGGCTTTTTTTCAGCTGCATGTCGTGAATCTGTCAGAATCAGAATTCCTTTATTTGTCACCCTTACATATTAAACAGACTTACATAATAACAATAGCTATGCACACATTATTATTAACAATAATAATAATACAAATTATAATACATTTATAAAAAATTAAATAAAAAAACACCTCATGGGTCACATCAAGAGGATTCTGAAATCATCTCGCGACCCCCCCCCCACTTTACCCCCACTTCAGGGTTTAGGAGCCCCTGTTTTAGAGGGCCGAGTGGTCCGTCTCACAAGAGTTCTGTGTGTCTTCTCAGGGGATCTGTGAAGGAGCACTGAATTAAATTAGCTCATTTCACGCTCTGCCGGGCCAAGCCCTCCGCCAGGTCCCCGGGAGTCCGGACGGAAAAAGTCATAAATGGATCCCTCTCTCGCACCTTTTTTTATGGGGTGACATTTACTGGAGGGGGGGGGGGGGGGGGGCTGGTGGACGGTACTGACGGGCCGACGGTTTTGGTCGAGCCACTTCAGAGGGAATACCAAGTGGGTTGGTTGGTTGTATTTGGGGCTGCCTATGTTTGAGCACAAACAGAGAGAGAGACAGCTATAGACAGAGAGAGAGACACAGAGAGAGACACTGAGAGAGAGAGAGACAGAGAGAGAGACAGAGAGAGAGAGAGAGAGACACAGAGAGAGAGACACAGAGAGAGAGAGACAGAGAGATGATGAATCGATGACTGCTCTAAATGTCACGTCCCTGAATAGCTTTGATTTCTACCAAAACGGACGAGACGCCACGTAGTCGGAGCTGGAGATACAGGTTCTCGAGTAGGAGGGAGCCATAAGGTTCTCAGTGAACTCGCCCCCGACGTCGGCCTTCGGCAGGATGGTTCTCAGTAAGGTTCGCAATGATCAGGCCCTGACATCGGTCTTCGGCAGCCTTAAGAAGGGTAGATCCCAGGTGTTCATTAGCCTCAGCCGGTCTGATTATGATGGGCAACACCTGGGATTGATTCGAGCATGGGGGCACAACAGTATACCCACCCTGAGGGGAGGAACCGGACGACCGCCTGAGAGCCCCGGGTTCTCAGGATCTCGCCCCCGACGTCGGTCTTCGGCAGAGAGGGGTCCGCGAGATAGGAAGGGGTCCTCGGGAGCAGGTGAGGTCCTCCTCGGGGAGCAGGTAGGGGTCCTCGGGAGCAGGTGGGGGTCCTCCTCGGGAGCAGGTGGGGGTCCTCCTCGGGTCTGGGGATGTGAGGGAGGAGGTCTACGGGGAGCCACAGGGAACACATTATAGGGAGAGGTATGGTGAGTAGGGGGAGATGAGGGAGGAGGTCTACGGGGAGCCACAGGGAACACAGTATAGGGATGACGACCTGACTCACGGTCCCTCTCCGTAAGTTGTTGGTCCATCAACAGGGTAACTGACATCAGATTTTTAAGGCTATAAGAACAATCCCTCATGATACCATCCTTAATAGCCTCACTCAGTCCCCGTCTATACGCGCTCTATCATCCCACCCACACTTTGCAGCCAAGATGCGGAAGTCCACAGTGTAATCAGGCACAGACCGAGAGCTCTGAGAAATGGAGTGGAGTCGAGTGGCAGCATCCTGGCCATCCGAGGTGTGGTCAAAGAATTTTTTTAATTCCTCAATAAATAAACAGTAATTGGTGGATAACTCAGAATTGTGAAAAAAAGGGGAGTGGACAGTCGGAGCAGAGATCTATCCCGTAGAAGGGGACGACGGGGTAGACTGGAGATCAACAGCGGGCGGGGAGGCGGGGCGAGGGCGAGCAGCCGAGAGCATCTGGACTTCTCACTTGTGTTGATCCAAACGAGTGTTCACCTGCCTGAACGCATTCTCTAGCCAAGCAGCCATCTCCTTGAACACAACTCCTTGCTGCTGCGTGGTCTGGATCAACGCCACTAGGTCCTTAGAACAATCTCACCTGTCTGCTGTACTACCGGGTTCTATGTGGCCAGAACTTTCTGTTATGCCACACACGGATTGTATTGTACCCGTTTGTGTACCCGTTTGTGTACCCGTTTGTAGTACAGACAGAGTCGGAGGCAAAAAGAAGTTCAACAACCCGTAGACGTCTTTATTGTATATTGCTCTAAAGAATAGACTGATATGAGGTGTGAACAATCAACTATGTGTGTGTCAATTACGGAAGTAATAATACAATGTGTAAGGCAACTTCCGTGAGTGTGAAATGGAAATCCAGAAATCAAAGTAAAAAAATCCAACAAAAGAATCAAACAAGCAAAATAGTCCAACGTGGAAAAAACCTGAAGTACACGGGAGATTGCAAAATGAGTCTTCATGGGGAATCACGGAGGAATCGGCTAGAGAGTCTCAGGTTGTAACAGCGGGAAGGTTCTGGCAACGAGTGACAGGGGAGCGGAGTCTAAACAGGGAGCTTGATTGGGAATAGGGAACAGGTGGGCTGACGTGACTATGGTCCTTTGTGACGGAGTGTTCTCCTGGGTGTAGTAACCCCAGGTGGACCAGAGGGGGAGGCAGAGGAGCGTGGCTGGAGAGGAGAGTGGTGTGATGCTGAAATCACAACAGTTTAGTATAGTATAGTATTATATTGTTTAGTATCGTATTGTATAGTATTGTTGTAGTTAATTCATACTGCAGGAGGGAATGGGGAGTAAGCATTCCATTGTACTTGTTGCATATGGCAAACAAAAACATCTTGAATCCTAAAAGTTGAAATGCACCAACACACACAAACACATGCAGACCCCCCCACACACACACACACACACAAGTGCAGACCCACATACACAGCAACACAAGCAGACCCACACACACAAACACATGCAGACCCCCCCCCCCCCCACACACACACACACACACACATGCAAAATCTATCCTGCAGAATCAATCCATCTCTAGCTGGCATTAACATTTTCTGTAGCCTTGCTAATGTTTTCCTTCAAAGAGATGAGATATGAGGCGGTATTGATTCTGCTCTCCACCTTCCTATCTAACGCTCTCTCTCTCTCTCTCTCTCTCTCTCTCTCTCTCTCTCTCTCTCTCTCTCTCTCTGTTTCAGGATCACTGCTTCTACCACGGAGATGTGAGTGGACACCCAGACTCCTGGGTGGCTGTGAGCGTGTGTTCAGGAGTGAGGTACGTCTTATTTGTTCAGTGGAGATTATTAAAAGCGTTCATACCCACCTACAATAAAATGATTGATCTAGGAGCCCAATATGATAAATCTTTATTTACCAGAAGCTTTTGGCAGTGCTGCCGGCATTTCTGCTCCACACACATTGCATTTTTTGTCATCTGATCGGCTCTTCTGATCGGCCATTTTTAAGAGCTCCGATCGATCAATAATGATTGGCGGTCGATCGATCTGAGCATCCCTACAAAATAAAATATATGGAAAACAATAATTTTAATAAATAAATATAAAAATATATATATATAAGTCGCAGGACCAGCCAGACAGCTAAAAAAAGCGAGACTTATAGTCTGGAAAATACGGTATTTAATTACTTTGCCAGTCAGTACATTGCAGGCACAGATGCACAACCACAGAAAATGATTTGCAATAACTAAATAATATTTTTTTGGACTAAATTGGATAATTTTGGCACACCAGGACGATCTCTCGTCAGGTTTGCACAGTGGTTGAAAATCAATGTGCTAGACGACTACATTAGGAGACATTATTGATTATTCATTACTCATGGACCGCCTGCAGTACCTTCACTGACCACCACTGATCACTTGAGCACCGGGTAGAACACTGCTGCTTTAATACTGTTTCTGGCCCCTGACTCCTCATATATTTCTGAATGTGGCCCCTAATTAAAACAGTTTGGACACCCCTGGTTTATTGTTTGAAATGATTTCCTTACATTATACATTTTAGACTGTATTTGCGATTTGGGTTTATATGTTTTATTGATTGCTTTGTACTTCATTTTGCCTGTGTATGTAAGATTGGATTCAACGTCTTACGTTTGGCTCATGCTTTAAGAAAAAACAGGAGCCTTCTGTCAGCTCCTGGGGGCCGAAGTCCGCTTCCCCAAACAAAAATGTCCAAAGACCCCCTTTAACACCAATTAAACATATGCTTACTACCATTTGTACTCTTAGATGCCATTGGAACTATTTGTATTAAAATAATGTACTTACCTGTTTCATAGTAATAGGCAGAAACACATTTAAATTTTAATCATGTTACGAC
This sequence comes from Muraenolepis orangiensis, assembly GCA_027704905.1. Lineage (NCBI taxonomy): Eukaryota > Metazoa > Chordata > Actinopteri > Gadiformes > Muraenolepididae > Muraenolepis > Muraenolepis orangiensis. Next base: position 1,155,404 of record CM051021.1, on the reverse strand, counting down.
TTATATACTTTGTATATTTATATATTTATTGTATATTTATATACATATATATAATATATTTAAATTACAGTAACAATACATAGTCCTTTGACTATGAACAGTAACAAGATGAACAGTAACAAGACATAGTCCTATGACTATGAACAGTAACAAGACATGGTCCTATGACTATGAATAGTAAGAAGACATAGTCCTTTGACTATGAACAGTAACAAGATGAAAAGTAAGAAGACATAGTCCTATGACTATGAACAGTAACAAGATGAACAGGAACAAGACATAGTCCTATGACTATGAACAGTAACAAGACATGGTCCTATGACTATGAATAGTAACAAGACATGGTCCTATGACTATGAATAGTAACAAGACATGGTCCTATGACTATGAATAGTAACAATACATGGTCCGATGACTATGAACAGTAACAACAGTAACAAGACATGGTCCTATGACTATGAACAGTAACAAGATGAACAGGAACAAGACATAGTCCTATGACTATGAACAGTAACAAGACATGGTCCTATGACTATGAATAGTAACAAGACATGGTCCTATGACTATGAATAGTAACAATACATGGTCCTATGACTATGAACAGTAACAACAGTAACAAGACATGGTCCAATGACTATGAACAGTAACAAGACATAGTCCTATGACTATGAACAGTAACAACAGTAACAAGACATGGTCCTATGACTATGAACAGTAACAACAGTAACAAGACATGGTCCTATGACTATGAACAGTAACAAGACATGGTCCTATGACTATGAACAGTAACAACAGTAACAAGACATAGTCCTATGACTATGAACAGTAACAAGATGAACAGTAACAAGACATAGTCCTATGAGTATGAACTGTTACAGGATAAACAGGAACAAGACATAGTCCTATGACTAAGAACAGTAACAAGACATGGTCCTATGACTATGAACAGTAACAAAACATGGTCCTATGACTATTAACAGTAAAAAAGATGTGGCATAGTCCTAATAAACCCAGACATTTAAAATGACTAGTCTAAGGCTAAATTTCATAAGTACTTCCACTTCAAAATAATGAATGTTTCATACACATCAACACATCATAGTAATGAAGCCTGTTCCTTTAGCTTCACGGCTGTGTTGGCACCTGGACTGAAGTGCGTCATGACGCACTTCCCGTCGCTGTTATAAAAAAACAAAAATTCTACATAATTGTTTGACTGAAGTTTAATTTCCAACCAGAATCTACCTTCCAACCGGTTCTGGCGCCAGCGGACGACGCGACAGCTTACGATTAAAACATTATCATAAACGCAAAAAATAACTTTTGCCAAATGTCATTTTTTATACGTTTTTATGTTATATCTCTCTAACCCAAAAAATGAGTGAAAGAGGGTTTTTTTTACCACTTTCTATCGCCTCACTCGGGGAGTCAAGCAATCCAACAGACAGACAGACACTACCCGAGCCCAGACGAATCGCCCTCCTGCAGATGTACAGAGCCCCGTAATAGGAAGACTGACAGACAGACACTACACTAGTAGTGTCTGTCAATTATGCTCTCACTAAGTGGACCTCCATTCACTGGTGACTAACTCGCCACCAGGGTGTTTGTGTGTGTGTGTGTGTGTGTATATATGTGTGTGTATGTGTCTATGTGTGTGTGTGTGTGTGTTTGTGCATGTGCGCGTGCATGTGTGCATGCGTGTGTGTGTGTGCGCATGTGTTAATGTGTGTGTGTGTGCATGTGTGTATATGTGCGTGTGTGTGTGTGTATGTGTGTGCCTGGTGCTTGCATGTGTGTGTGTGTGTGTGTGTGTGTGTTTGTGTGTGTGTGTGTGTGCGTGTGTGCATATGCGTGCGTGTGTGTATGTGTGTGCGTGTGTGGTGCGTGTGTGCGTGTGTGTATGTGTGTGCGTGTGTGGTGCGTCAATGTGCGTGTGTGTATGTGTGTGCGTGTGTGGTGCGGTCAATTTATAATTGTTTCTACCCAGCACAGTTAGAGCCAGAAGTCCTGGAGGAGAATGGCAGTGACATTAAGCCATTAGTGTTTCTCTCATGTGCTAACTGTGTTTTTACACTGAGCTCGTTTAGAGCTGCAGTTTACATGATTTTAAAGTTCATTCCTTTCATTAAATTCCACTTCTGACTCAGACTCCCAGCATTCTTATTATTCTTATTCTTATCTTATTGACTAACCACTCCGGTGTTGAGACTTATTCTAACTCATTTGTTTTCCCGTGATGGCGCATAAAGCGGCGGGGTTCCGTATCCGTCAAGCTGCTGTCTAGTTAGCGGTCCGCTTGGTTTGTTTGTTAAAGAGCCGCTCATCGTTGCCGTGGAGCGGCAGCAGCCCTAAAGTCACTCCAACAGTCGTCTTGTTGTGTCTACCGTCGTGTTCTCATTGGACGCCGTTGACTTTATCCTCAGTGACTCTGACGCTCTGCCAGGGCTGACACTCGCAGATTTAGTTTGTTGGGTTTTATTATCCACAAATTAAAATAAAAAAAACAGCACGAAAAGATGATTGAATAGACAGGCCTTTCACAGCTCCTGATAATCAGGCAGCAGCTCAGTCTGTTGGAACTTGGGGCTTGGGAACCGGAAGGTCGCCGGTTCAAGTCCCCAGAAACACCTGGGCACTGTTGCCCTTAAGCAACACGTTTCACTGTGTGTGTACATCCTTCAAGAAATATTAGCAGCAGCTTGGGGAAAAATCTGAAGTGAGTTACTTTTGAAGAAACAGTAGCCAGCGTGATGATGGCCGCCTCTTCTAGCGCGGTCGGTAGCTATCAGAACAAATCCATACCGCTTTTTCTGATGTTTCGCTTCAGAGTGGAGCGAAACAGCAAAAAGACGATTTTCATTCACAAAGTCACAGCTGGTTAATTTCCTCTCGTCTCCTCCAGTACACGCAGCAGAACAAGGACTACCACAAGACCAAGCTGAGGATAATGGAAATAGCCAATTACGTGGATAAGGTAAGTCTGGGTCCTCCTGGTTCCCCATAGCTCTCTCTGTCTCTTACTTGGATAAGGTAAGTCCTGGTTCCCCATAGCTCTCTCTGTCTCTTACGTGGATAAGGTAAGTCCTGGTTCCCCATAGCTCTCTATGTCTATTATGTGGATAAGGTAAGGCTGGGTCCTCCTGGTTCCCCATAGCTCTCTCTGTCTCTTACTTGGATAAGGTAAGTCCTGGTTCCCCATAGCTCTCTCTGTCTCTTACGTGGATAAGGTAAGTCCTGGTTCCCTATATCTCTCTCTGTCTCTCATGTGAATAAGGTAAGGCCTCCTGGTTCCCCATAGCTCTCTCTGTCTCTTACGTGGATAAGGAAAGGCCTCCTGGTTCCCCATAGCCCTATCTGTCTCCGACGTGGATAAGGTAAGTCCTGGTTCCCCATAGCTCTCTCCGTGACACCAAGCTAAATGTGATCGCTGGCTGATTAGATACAGTGGGTCATATCTGCACAGTGGGTCGTGCAGTGAGTGAGTTTCCATGGTTGTTTCCATGATGTGATCTATCTCTTAGTGATGCTGTGGGGGGGGGCGACCAACCCAACCCCCCACCCACCACCCACCCCCACGAGTCTGTAGCACGGTGGAAATGATTAACATGATTGGAAATGACATGCAATCCAGCAAACGTAAACGATCACCGGGAGTGGGCGGCGGCCTTGATAGGATTGCTTAACCTCCCGCTCCCCTGCAGTGATTTCATCCAGACGGTCCTCCAGTCAGCCCTTCAGAGACGAACACACACACACACACACACACACACATTGGAGTGGACACTAGAGGGTAGAAACTCCTGAGACCAGGGCTGCTGCATGAACAATCACACAACTCTCAACTGTGTGTGTGTGTGTGTGTGTGTGTGTGTGTCTCCCTGACAGGGGGGTTGTCTCCACTGGAGGGAATGTGCAGCTTGGAGAACTCCGGAGGCATCAATGTGGTCCGTGGAAACAGATGGATAAACCTTTCCTTTTTCTCTCCTATTTTAAACATTCTTTCATTTTTTGATTATTATTATCCCATGTGTCTCTCTCCATGTGTGTGTGTGTGTGTGTGTGTGTGTGTGTGTGTGTGTGTGTGTGTGTGTGTGTGTGTGTGTGTGTGTGTGTGTGTGTGCGCGTGTGTGTGTGTGTGACCCTGTGTGTGTGTGCATGCATGTGACCCTGTGTGTGTTTTTGTGTGTGTGTGTGTGTGTGTGTGTGTGTGTGTGTGTGTGTGTGTGTGTTTGTTTGTGTAATGTTTTTCTGTGTGTTTGTTGGTTGTCTATCGTTGTCTGTCATGACAAATATATTGTATTCTTCTGGTTCTTCTGATTTATTATTTATTATTATTTTTATTATTGATATTATTATTATTATTATTATTGATTGATTATATTATTATACATTATATTATTATTATTATTATTATTATTATTAATAATAATAATAATAATAATAATAATAATAATAATAATATTATTATTATTATTATAATTATTATAGATACTATTCTGACTCCTGGTCTTCTCCCATCAGGACCACTCTGATCTGCCCATCGGCGCTGCTGCCACCATGGCCCTCGAGATCGGACACAACTTCTGGATGAGCCACGACCACGAGGGATGCTGCCTGGAGGCCACGGCCCAGCAGGGAGGCTGTGTCATGGCCGCCGCCACGGGGTGAGGGGGGTCATGTGACACTTTGAACTTAACATAAACATTGATACATAGCATTAGCGTGAGGGGGTTAGGGTTATGGTTAGGGGTAGTGGGTTAGGATTAACCCTGACTTTACACAACGGTGTTTAGTCAATATTAAGGTTTGTGAGTCAACAAAAAACATTGAGACTAAAGCAGTGGAACTTGCAACAGCATGAAGACTATATTATCAGTGGATCTAGAAACAGCATCAAGACTAAAGCAGTAGATCTAGAAACAGCATCAGGCCTAAAGCAAAAGCACAACCAAGTGTCTTTTGACAGTGAAGTTACAGGCGGCTTATGCTACCAATGCTAGAGTTGGAAGTCATCACTACTTGTCAAAAGCCCATGAAAGGAAAAGCAAAGCGTGCTTTCAGTCTGTCCTGGATTTTAGCCTCCGTTCCAGCGATCAAGGGATGCAAAAGAACTCGGGTCACTTCCACATTCAGGTCCGTTGTAACAACACTAGTTAGTGATAACACTAAGACATGTACACACTCACACTATAGTGAGGAAACACCCACCCTGGGCCCCATCTCTTCTCCCCCCTACCATCCGGTCGCCGGTTCCGCAGCATCTTTACAAGGACTACCAGGTTTAAGGATAGTTTTTATCCACAGGCATTGACCTACTAAACTGCTAGGAGTGCTGCCACTAGCATAACATTGTCATCCATATTACATTACACTATCATACTTTTGCTGGACTTTCTGGACTCATTACAGCTACTGCACTGTTCTGCACTCACTGTACTGCACTGTATTCATGATGCTGCTGCACTACTGGCACTTTAAAATGCTTTTTAAATGTTTTTTGCACAATTCAACACCGGATTATTCAATGTATATTCAATGTATATATCATCCATCAGTCACTTTATTGTTATGTTTATAGTATAGTGTTGTATAGTATTAATATAGTACATAGTGTAGTATATATTGCGGGAGGGAATGGGGAGTAAGCATTCCATTGTACTTGTTGCATATGGAGAATAAATACATCTTGAATCTTGAATCTTGAGTCTTGACCACAGGAGCACATGAAGAACACCAGAGACCCTAGGCTAGCCAGCACTAGCCCGCGCACACACACACACACACACACACACACACACCTGCAGCAGTGCCTGCAGCTCTGGGGCTACTGTAGGCTAGCGCTAAACCCCTTCCCATGAGGGTTTTAACCAATGATCTCCATCTGATAATGAGTGGCCTACCCAGAGGTGCCCTAAACAACGCCTGCTTTGAGGACTGCCGGGAACGCCTTCGGGAACTGCGGTAAAGACGGACCGGGGAACTACATCAAGTGTGAGAAAAGGTGAGTTTGATTGGCTTTCTGTGCAGCGCGGAACCATCAAGTCCACATGTTGTCCAAATCACAGTCTGGCCAAGTACAATATAGTATAATAATTGATAACACTGTTATAAAGTGAGTATTGTAGTGAGGCAGAGATGCAAACAACAACAACAACAACTATTGTGAGGCCTAAACAACCATCCCCACCGATACTGAATAATATCTCATCTTAATATCCATCCAAATAATCACTATATGAGATTTTGGACCGTACCGTCCAGCCCAGCCCTAGTTCTGTAGTATACACTACCTACCTAAACCTGAATCTAAATCTGGAGGATTGAATCGTCTTCATTGGTCACATGTACACACACACAGTGATATGTGTTTCTCTGCATTTAACCCATCCTAGTATTAGTAGCAATGGGCAGCTATTGTATATACAGCTGCCCAGGGAGCAGTGTTGGGGTGTGGTGCCTTGCTCAAGGGCACCTCGGCAGTGCGGCCCAGGTGTTTCAGGGACTTGAACGAGCAACCTTCCGGTTCCCAAGCCCCAAGTCCCAACAGACTGAGCTACCCTGCCGCCCCTCTACCTCCTCAGTGGATGGTTTACCACCTGTGGTTCCATTAAAGTCAATTGTATCTGTACAGCCCTTAATCACAGTGATCGTCTCAAGGGCTTCACAGGAGACGCTTTACGACCCGCTCTCCTCCTAAGCACTCTTCCACTCCAGAGAGAAGAAGTCTAAAGAACTACAGGAACACAGAAGAAGTCTCGCCTTCTAGGCGGGATTTAGGGACTAGACAATACTATACTTAACTATATGGGAGCGGCAGGATAGCTCAGTTGGTTGGGACTTGGCTTGGGAACCGGAAGGTCCGCCAGTTTAAGTTCCCGAAACACTTATGGCTGCCCACTGCTTCTAATACTAGGATGGGTTAAATGCAGAGAAAATCATTTCACTGTGTATGTGTGTGTACAATGTACAATGTGTATGTGACCAATAAAGAGGACTCAATCCTCTAGATTTAGATACATATGGTGTGGTTCAGGTTGAGAAGGGGACGTTTGCTCTCGATAATATTAACATATGAATATTATCGACTAATATATCAATATATTAGTATTAATATGACAACAGGGAGAACTAAAACCTTTTAGGGGCAAACAGAGGTTCTTTCAAATCTCTTCAAATCCCTTTCTGTTAATACGAGCCAATGAGAAACATGAATCAATAACTGTTTAGTACTGTGCCTTTTTGTCACGGACGTACAAGGTGTGGACCCAAAAGCACGAATGTAGACACAGTGATAGAGTAAAAAGAGTCTTTACTGAAAAAAGCAAGGTCCAACACAAAAATCACTCTATGATTGAAAAGCTCAAAAGCAAAATAACTAATCACAAAAAACCTGACGGTGGCGTGGCATGACGAGGAAACAAACCGCTGGAGAACTCGGCATATCACAACGAGACAATCTTGCAACGAGACAGTGAACTCCTGGACCTATTTATGCCAGGAGACATCACCAGGTGCAAACAATAATGACATAACCAATCACAGGGGGCGGGAGGAAGATGGACTATTGAAATAAAACCCTGGAACTAAACTAAACATGATACATGAATAAAACAGAAACTTGACAAACATTCAGCATAGTTGGCGACGCACAACAGAACCCCCCCCCCCCCCCCTCTAGGGACGACTCCTGACGGCCCAGGAGCTTCTGGATGTCTCCTATAAAAGTCCTCAATAGGCCTATGTCACATTTCCTGCTTCCGGAATGTTAAAAATCGCCAAGCAGCGTACTCTTACTTCCGGTAGTTACCCCAGATACGTGACAAACTGTGTCCGCCTCCTCTCGTCGCTGTTGTTGTAGTGTACCGGGCTGCTCAACGTCTAAACAAAGACAGCCCTACCTCAGTTTACACGATTTCCCGAAAGACAAACTCCTCCGCAAGTCTTGTGTGAGGCTGATAAGGAGGGATGAAGGTCCCTCGTTTCATGTTCCCAGAACAACCTACTCGACCCTCACCAGTCAGACTTCAAGGCTGCGCACTCCACGGAGACGGCACTGCTCGGAGTGACAGAGTCTCTTCATGATGCCAGAAGCTCGTCCCTCTCATCAGTACTGATCCTTCTCGACCTGTCTGCGGCGTTCGACACAGTGAACCACCAGATCCTTCTCTTCACTCTCGCCGAGCTTGGAATCGATGGAACTGCGTTATCCTGGTTCACCTCCTACCTCGCAGATCGCACTTATCAGGTCACATGGAACGGTTCCCTGTCCAGACCCTGCACCCTGGACACCGAAGTCCCCCAAGGCTCAGTATTGGGACTTCTGTTTTCTCTTTACACTAAATCTCTAGGCTCTGTAATCACATCTCATGGCTTCTCCTATCACTGCTATGCGGATGACACTCAACTGTTTCTCTCCTTTCCCCCCTCAGAAACCCAAATCGCAACACGCATCTCTAAATGCCTGGCCGACATCAGCAGATGGACAGCCGCCAACCACCTGAAGCTCAACCTTGACAAGACTGAGCTCCTCTTCATACCAGGGAAAGACTGCCCTCAGATGGACCTACTGGTCACCATTGAGAACACCCAAGTTTCCCCCTCAACCACAACAAGAGACCTTGGTGTGGTGCTAGATGACCAGCTGTCCTGCAATGCCAACGTCACCGCGGTGGCCCGATCTTGCAGAATTGCCCTCTACAACATCGGTAGGATCCGGCCCTTCCTCACACGTGAAGCGGCGCAGATCCTGGTCCAAGCGCTCGTCATCACCCGCCTCGACTACTGCAACTCTCTCCTAGCGGGACTCCCCGCCTCTGCAACCAAGCCCCTTCAACGCATCCAGAATGCAGCAGCACGCCTGGTACAACCTACCAAAATTCTCCCACGTGACCCCTCTCTTCCGCGATCTCCACTGGCTTCCGGTAAATGCTCGCATCAAGTTCAAGACTCTGGTACTGACCTTCAGGGCAGTCAATGGAACTGCCCCAACCTACCTCCAAACGTTGGTCAAGCCCTACATCCCAGCCAGAGCGCTCCGCTCAACTTCTGCCAGGCGACTTGTTCGACCTTCACTGAAAACAACCAAGCATCGCTCTTCCAAGACCCAGCTCTTCATGGCTCTGGCTCCACAGTGGTGGAATGAACTCCCGTCTCATGTCAGGATGGCAGATTCCCTCGTCAGCTTCCGCAAGAGACTCAAAACCCACCTGTTCAGAGTCCACCTGGACTCTCCATGAACCCTCCTTCTCCTTTCTGAACCCCTAACTTAAATTAACTAAATCCTGACATTAATAGCTCTTAGCATGTCGTATATTCTAGCAAGTGTATATCCTTAATGTTGATAACACGTTCTTATCACAGCTACTTAAGCAGGTGACCTGGCAGTACGAAATTGTGTTATTCATCTTGATAATATGAATGCTTGTGAACTGCTCTATTTTTATGTTCGCGTACCTCAGCGTTATGCTATTGTCTACTTCAACTAATGTACACCTTGTAAGTCGCTTTGGATAAAAACATCTGCCAAATGTCCTAAATGTAAATGTAAATGTTCTCAGGGGTAGCGCGTATGTCTGCAGTTTGCACTTTGACAAGGAGAGCATATACGTCTCAAAGTGAGCGGAATAGGCTAATAATGTCGGGTATGATTAAAAACACTGGTCCTGACCCCCACACACACTCCATCTCTCATCCAAATATAGACACATAATGACGGGTAAGTGTATGATTAAAAGCACTGGTCCCAAGTAGGGCTGGGCGATACGGACCAAAACCCGGTATTTTTAGGCTGCATCGCGATATACGATATATATCGGTATTTTATACAAATTCGGTTTTAACTCAATGCCACAAGTATGTCACAAGCACTTTTATTTTAAGACAACTCATATTCACAAGAATAACAGGCATTCCCTTTTATAAAATATACAGCTGCACACTACATATTAACACGTAAATGAAAAGGTACATTGAAATAATCAAAATCCATCAAATAAATAGCCTATATTAAATACATAGGCATACCTCTGCTCCTACACAAAATCGCCTTCGTTATATGGTGATATATCCAGATAGAGCCACAAGACACAATGTCGGGGAATTGTATGATTCGGATTTAGACTTCTTCACTGTAGAGTGTTCATTCACTAGTTGAACCACATCGTCTTGACCTACACGGTTACAAGGTTATGCAGCGATGTTGTCCAGCGATAACTGTCCGCAATGGTGAATGCTAAGGTGAATGCATTAACCGGAACTTGCGATACACTGCTTCAGCAATTTTTAACGGGTACTTCCGGCTTTCAACTGTGCCGTGATATAGGCCTATAAGTCCCTGCCTGATGATGAAACTGGACGGAACCCCCGACCGTTCCTCGGGGCCATATCCCTCCCAGTCAACCAAGAATTGCCGACCTCGACCCCGTTTCCTGACGGCCAAGAGACACTTGACTGCATACACCGGGCCGCCATCAATGACCTGGGGGGGAGGAGGGGGTTTGGATGGTGGAACCAAGGAACTGTCCAATACTGGCTTAATCCGGCTGACGTTGAAGGTCGGATGGACGGATGACCTGGGTAGACGAAGATGGACAGAAACAGGATTTATGACCTTGGTAACGGGAAATGGACCCACAAACCTTGGAGCGACCTTTCTTGACATGGATTGGCAAGTTTCTTGTGGATAGCCACATCCTCTGCCCCTGTCTGTAGGTAGGTGCCATCCACCGCCGTCGATCAGCCACTGTCTTCATCCGGATTGAACTCTTCAGGAGGACCTGACGAGCGGCAGCCCAAATACGGTGGCATCTCTTAACAAGAGCGTGAGCAGACGGGACCACCACTTCCTTCTTGGACTCCGGAAACAAGGGTGGTTATAGTCATAGACACAGTGAAAAGGAGACATACCGGTAGAAGAGGTAGGCAAGGAATTGTGTGCATACTCAACCCATGTCAAGTGCTCACTCCAGGCCACGGGGTTCTGCGAGACCAGGCACCGCAGGCAGGTCTCCAGCTCCTGATTCATCTGCTCCGTCTGCCTGTTGGACTGGGGATGGTATCCGGAGGTGAGGCTGACGGACGCTCCCAGGATGGTGCACAATTCTTTCCAGAACCTGGAGCTGAACTGTGGACCCCGGTTCGACACAATGTCTCTGTGTATTCCATGAATGCGAACAACATGGTCTAGCAGTACTTGAGCCGTCTCTTTAGCAGAAGGCAATTTATGCAGAGCAATAAAATGTACCATCTTTGAAAATCGGTCACCACCGTACGGTGGTGTTACCTTTAGATGGGGCAGACCCAGTTACCGACGTCGTAATTCCTTTCTGCAGAAGACAATTTTCGAGAAAAAAAGGCACATGGATGTATCTTGTTATCTTTGACAGCTCGTTGTGAGTGGATGGCCCCTACTCCATCATTTGAGGTATCCACCTCCACAACAAACTGCCTAGATGGATCAGGAACAGTTAGTATAGGAGCTGTGGTAAACCTCACTTTTAGCTCCTCAAAAGCCTCCCCGGCCTTGGGATTCCACAAAAGGGAACGCCCGGCGAGGTCAGTGCATGTAATGGTGCAGCAATGGCCTGCACCATTGTGTGACATCCTCACAAAACGTCTGTAAAAATGAGCAAAACCAAGAAATTGCTGTACCTTCTTTCTGCTATTGGGAGTCCCCCAATCTGCAACTGCACTGACCTTCGCCGGGTCCATCAGGATTTGTCCTGGAGAGATGATGAACCCCAGGAACGAGACTGTGGAAGCATGAAAGTCACACTTTTCTGCCTTTACAAAAAGTTGATTCTCCAGTAGACGTTGCAATACCTGATGTACATCGTTGGATGTGTGTCTGCTCATCTGGAGAAAAATAAATCAGGATGTCATCCAGATATACAAACACAGAAATGTTCAAAAACTCTCTGAGTACATTGTTTATCAGAGACCATTTGTGAGACCGAAGGGCATCACAAGGTACTCGTAATGCCCTGTCGGAGTGTTAAATCCAGTTTTCCACTCATCCCCCTCCCTTGTTCTTACCAAATGTAAGCATTACGCAAGTCTAGTTTAGTGAAAACTTTAGCCTCAAAAAGCAGAGTCAAAAGCAGAGTCCATGAAAGGAAGGGGGTACCGGTTCTTGATTGTGATCTGGTTGAGTGGACTGTAATCTATACAAGGGTGAAGAGATCCATCCTTCTTCCCCACAAAAAAAACCCCAACTCCAGCGGGGGAGGATGAAGGTCGAATGAGTCCTGGCTCGAGTGAAGAGGTATGTACTTCCTCATGGCCTCTTACATTCGACCTTTTGGAATTGTGGATCCTGAAACCAAGTCTATGGCACAATCATAGGGATGATGAGGTGGTAACGAGGTTGCCCTAGACTTACTAAACACCTCCTTGAGATCATGATAGCAAGTTGGGACCTTCGATAAGTCTGGGTAGTCAGAAAGAGAATCATGAGGTGACTTCGGCCAGTTAGTATCGCTGATTACTTCAGTAGATAGTTTCCTCACTATAACCTCTTTCTTGCCACACTTCAGCTTGCATTCCTCTCCCCAACCCTTAACCTCCCCTGATCGCCAGTTGATAACTGGATTATGTTTCACAAGCCAGGGAAACCCCAGAATTAAAGGGTGTTATCATGTTATAAAATTATCATGATTGTCATTGATACACATCTTAATAGCTTCTTTGCAATGAGTGACTGTGAAAAGTAGGAGCCCATCTAGCGCATTTGCCTTTACAAGCGAGGATAACAGGATCAGGGTCAGGTTAAATTTAAGCGCTAGTTCCTTATCTAAAAAACTTTCATCAGCCCCAGAGTCTACTAGCGCCCCCTGTTCTACAACCTGATTACCCACACATTAACACTGGCTCACCTGGGTCCTCCCTTTCACCGGTGAGCCCGGCCTTTTACTGGACAAGTCATCTGTTGATGCCCCTGTTGCCCGCAGAAAAAACAACTCCCGTCCAGCAGGCGGCGATGACGTTCCTCTGAAGACACTTTGGTTCTTCCAACCTGCATGGGTTCCTCCGGAGCAACAGAGGGCGCTGTGGTGCTTTGGGCCGGTGATCGCCATGATAGATTTTTCCAGACGGGGGGGGGAAGACAGACAAGCTCCTCCCGGCACCTCCGGATGGAACTCCAACCTGCTTTCTCTCGCTTTCCCGGTCTAACATTCGCAAGTCTATTTTGATAGCTAATGCTATCATTGAGTCTAGGTCTGTGGGAAGGTCTAGAGGCATCAGCTGGTCTTTGATGGCTTCTGACAATCCATTCCTGAAAGTGTCCCGAAGAGAAGCGTCATTCCAGTCACAGTCTATTGCCATCGTGCAGAATTCTATATATCTATATGTAGCATAATCTGCTACCCTACGCTGACGTTGCTTTATTCTCCCTAGCGTCTGAGCTGCTTCCCTAGCTGGCGTGACCTGATCAAAAACTCTCTTAAAAGCTTGAATAAACAGATTGGCATGTTAAAGAGTTTCTTTCCCATTCAGCAGTAGCCCATGCGGCCGCTTGGCCAGACAGGTGGGAGATAATAAATGCTATCCTGGCGTAGTCTGTGCTATAAACATAAGGCATCAATTTGAAATGTAAATCACCAGAGTCTCCAGAAAACTTCTCCGGAGAGGCCAGACGAGGCATAGCATGAGCTCCCTGAGCTGGGTCCGCTGGTGGTGGGAAAGCCGCTGGCTGTGGCGGTGAAGCTGCAGGCGGTGTCCAGCATCCATATCGGCGAACATACGTTGATATGACTCTGCCATGGGTCTGATTCGGGTGTCGAGTGAAGCCTGGAGAGCCTGCTTTTGGTCCGTGAGTCCTCTCAAGGCCTGCAGCACGGCTGCAAACTGCTCCTTGTGATGGTGCAGGCATGCACCCTGTGCGCGTAAGGCTGCTGTTACTGCGTCTGGATCCGCTGGGTCCATGTTCAGGCCAGATTGTACTGTCACGGGCGTACAAGGTGTGGACCCAAAAGCACAAATGCAGACACAGTGATAAAGTAAAAAGAGTCTTTAGTGAAAAAAGAAAGGTCCAACTCAAAAATCACTCGATGATTGAAAAGCTCAAAAGCAAAAGAACTAATCACCAAAAATCTGACGGTGGCGTGGCATGACGTGGAAACAAACCGCTTGAGAACTCGGCATAACACACAAGACAATCTGGCAACGAGACAGTGATTGCCTGGACCTATTGATGCCAGGAGACATCACCAGGTGCAAACAATAATGACATCACCAACAGTCACAGGGGGCGGGAGGAAGACAGACTATAGAAATAAAACCCTGGAACTCAACTAAACATAATACATGAATAAATCAGAAACTTGACAAACATTCAGCATAGTTGGCGACGCACAACACTTTTAGATTGATTTACTTCAAATTGTACGTGTTTTAGTTTACACACACACACACACACACACACACACACACACACACACACACACACACACACACACAGCAAGCTTGCACACACAAACACACACACCACACCCACACACACACACACACACACACACACACACACACACACACACACATGCAGCAGCAAACACTCAGCTCACTTAGAGACAATTTCCATGGCTCAGTGCCACAGCTAATTGATAGAGTCAAATTAGCAGTTTAGCCATGCAAATGAGGCTCCAGATTCAGGCAGACGATTACAACTGCTGCGTCTGCACTGCAGGTTTGTGTGTGTGTGCACATGTGCGCGCGCGTGTGTGTGTGTGTGTGTGTGTGTGTGTGTGTGTGTGTGGTGTGTGTGTGTGTGTGTGTGTGTGTGCACGAGGCATGTGTGCGCATGTGCGTCTGCTCCTGAAGCATGGTTGAGTGAGTCTCCCCGGAGACGTGAGCTGAATGTCTGCGTCTGGACCTCAGGGCCGTGGGGCCCTTGGTTCTAGAGGATTGGAGAATGTGGGATTTGCATGCGTCTGCGGTCTGGCTGCTACTGCTGTAGTGACTTAGTTACTCTCCTCTCTGCTTTGGTTTTGTTTTGTCCAGTGGAAACTTATTTCACCAGGATGATACCGTGATATTAAGCTTTCGTTCTTTCGTCTCTTTTCAAATTCAATTAGAAATATTAAATTAGGAGTTAAATTGGACCAAAGTGGTTTCCTAGCCAGGGCTGATTATCCGTGCCTGTTCCCATTACCGTCTGTCTGGAGGTAATGGTTCTGAGTGGTTATCACTGACAACGCATTCCCAGGAGAGGACGTCACAGGAAGCAGTGCTCATTGTCCCGGTCCAGAGACCGGAGAGGCAGGCGGAGGAACCCAAAGGCAGAGACGGGATACAGATACACAGAAAGCTCAGTCTCTTTATCCAGTCTGGCACCGTGTGTCACTTCCAACACAACTCAGGAAAAGATAGTACTAGTTCCGCAGCTGGTGATCTGAAAACAACAGCTTTAATACCGTGTCTTGATGAGGGCATTAGACAACAGGTGTGTCGGCTGACGATCCTCAGGGAAAACCTGGAGTGGAATATGGACAGGAGGCACAGCAGGGAGGCCCGGCAGGGGGCAGGGTAGGGAAAACCTGGCTCAGGAACTGGACGGACCGGGTCCATTCATGATACTCTGTTTTGTTGTGTTTATTTGATCCGACCTTTACCTGTGAGTCCCAGGATGTGTTTAGAAGGTTTGAATCTGGTAGAATCTCAGGTTTCTCAGGTTTACATGTGCAGCTAGTGACAAAAATACTAAATACAGAAATACATCTCCATGAGGATAAAGAAAGAGCAAGCCGTAACACATCAGGGAAATACCATGAGATAAAAAAGACAGGATGACATAATAATAAGTGAAATCCAAAATTATACTAGGGGTATGTATATAGTATAGTATAGGCCCCCAATCCTCACTTACTAGAAGACTCTTACACATGTATAACCCTTGGTCCTTTGTAATAGCTTTGTGCAAATTAAAGTCACCATACATCTGGGCGCGACGAAAAACAGTACATTTACAATTGTAAAGCTCTACCCAGTGGCAACATTTGGAACCCTGGAAAACAAAAGGTGACATCCTCAGATCCAGATCTTTGATTTTAGCTCAATCAGACAATTGGTTCAAGAAATAAAGCCTAAAATGTGATGGCAAATGTTAGAATCCAATAATTCTGAAAATAGATTAGGTCCTTTTTACTTGGGCCAAAAATGGGTATCCCAAATATCAGAATCGAATTGTACATTTTGTTTTGAGTTATTGCGTTCAAATGAAGGGCGAGCGGACATGGCGGCCCGACGATATAATAATGCATTAAAACAGCGAACGCTGACCTAAGACTCAAACAGATCCAATACAACGGGGCGCGTGGAGCTTCCAGATTCAAAGATTTAGCGGACGCCCCTGGCATGAGAGAACCTGTGGAGAACCAGGGGAGAACCAGGATGGAGGCGCCGACGCCGTGTCCATCGACACCACCATCCAGACGGACGGCCGTGAGGTCAAGTGCTGCGGGACCTACGTCTACAGCAGGGGGGACAGACACACACACAAACACTAATGGGTTTTACGCTCGCAGGCACGCACACACTAACACACACACACACACACACACACACACACACACACACACATACACATACCAACATACATAGAAACACACGCACGCTCTTAACACACACACATGCACACATTGTAACACACACACTAACACACACAGACACTGTACGCACGCACACTTTTAACACACACACACACACACACAGTCGCCGCCCACACACGTCCACATACTACATATTAAATAAGTATCTTTAAGAGGCGAGAGAGGTGTGCATGCAGGTGTTTCACGTATGTATGTATGTGTGTGTGTGTGTGTGTGTGTGTGTGTGTGTGTGTGTGTGTGTGTGTGTGTGTGTGTGTGTGTGTGTGTGTGTGTGTGTGTGTGTGTGTGTGTGTGTGTGTGTGTGTGTAGAGGATGGGCTTCAGCATCACGTGTGTGGCTGTCTGTGTCACCCCACAGGTGTGCAAGGATGCCAGAATGCTTTGTACGAGACGTGCATCGCACGCTGTCACGACCACGGGGTAAGAGCACTCGTGCATGCGCACACACACACACACACAAACACACACACACACACACACACACACACGTCTGCTTTGCTGCCAAGTGCAGCTGGCCAATTGTTATTCTCTGACTTTGGGTCCTGGGAGTGGAAGAAGAAGCTCCTTCTCACACAGCGTCTTGTGACGATGTTTTATATGAATGAATAGTCTTATCTTATTAAATATTGGGGGTGATGAACTATTTATCAGGCTATCTGCACCCAGTTCAGATAGGACTTGAGTCATATAGCGTTTACGAGCTCATAACTGCACAAGAGGAAGTTTAGACATCTGTTGGTGTGTAGCAGACGACCGACTGTCTAGATCTAGCTATCTGGATCAGGGAGCTCCTCATCACTGAGGTTTTAAACCAGAGAGTCGTCCGGGGTGGGGGGGAGGCGGGAAAGAGCATGAGGTCCGGTCACTGAAGAGTAGGGCTGCCTATGCAGTAGAAAGACACCAAAAACAATATATATTGGTGCTACATGACTAGAGAACCACAGTTGGAACAGCCCTAGAGAACTGGTGCTACATGACCAAAGAACAACAGTTGGAACAACAGCCCTAGAGAACTGGTGCTACATGACCAGAGAACAACAGTTAGAACAACAGCCCTAGAGAACTGGTGCTACGTGACCAGAGAACAACAATTGGAACATTTTACGAGAAGTTGTTTTTCACTTTGCAGAAAAGTGAATGAATCTCCAAGTGCTTTTAAACTAGAGACTAGAGAAGGGATATAGCATGGAGGATACAGCGGAGGGGGGAAGGTCACACAAACTGACAGAGAAAGCACTAGAAGAAGAGAAATGGCACAAGTGCTTTGCATTGAGGAGACGGAAATTGGGAGCTCTGTCGAGTTTAATAAATTAAGCAGAGACCGTGATGAGTGTAAGAGTCAGAAGAATTATTTTTGCACTTTCCGTAAATATTCATCATTCAACGATGACGTGGCAAGCCTTTCTTCTGAAGATGAGAACATATTAGCTCAGGAGACTTGGCTGGAACCCAAAATGGCAGCACAGATTTTATGAAAACAACTTGCACAAATCAATGTCAATTGTGACATTGTGACAATGTCACAAAGTATGCACAAGATACTGCATAGAAATATCCAGAATCAAGGCTAAGAAATAATAACTTGAGCTGTGTAGTACCGCATTAGACGGAAGCAGCTAAAAAAATAAGAAGTGGTCAAAGAATCCAAAAGATCAGCAGGGGGTTGAGTAGCCACGCAAGAGCACTAAAGCCTTCACTCACACAAACGCTGCACTCAGAAGACTTCCTGCTGAGCAATGGATGTGATTGGCCAAAAGAAACCTGTGCACAGGAAATGCCCTCAAGGTGACCCGGGGGTCGAGAACACACTTTGTCAACACAATAAAAGATGAAAATAAGATAAGATAAGATAAGATGGAACCAATGGATCAACTATTACTCAGACTGGCATCAACTAGAAGGGTCAGTGGCCTGGATTCTAAAACTAAAGACAACTTGGTGGCAATTTGAAAGAGGAAAGAAAAGATCCTCAAGAACAACCAATCAAACTGAAAATGACCCAAAATAGGAAAGGTCAAGGGTCAAAGTGAGAACAGCATATGTAACAAATACAGAATAATAATAGGAAATAAATAACTTCGATCTGGTCACGGCAGCATTAGAAAAAAACAGGACACTGTGGACGCAGCTCATTCTCAGCACAACTAAGATAGTTGAAGTATTGGATCCCACAAGCTAAATCAGCCACAGTGGGAAAAGTTGGAGAGCTGAAGATGTCAAACTTACCCCCAAAGATCACCTCTTGACCTGACAAACCTCCTTTTTATGACGCTAACTATCATCGGCTGTGTTTTGATGTGAAGTACAGTCAAAAGCTTGGTGTTGTTGACCTGTCTGAGAGCCGTGCTTTGCTTCAGACATCCTCCGCAATTTGTCGTTTTTTTTGTACACAGAAGGTCAGAGGTCAAATATAGGCCACCTTTGACAGCGGCACTAACTTTGTCGCCGCTGGAAGAGGAGTTGAGAGAAGCACTTCAACAACCTGGATAATGGAGCAAGATTACAAGAGCCGTGCAACCATTATAGCCCTTTTAGCTCGCTAAACAGCCTAGAAATGCAAAGCTGGTTGGCATCACTGGAAGGTAAGTAAAACTTACCAGGACCAGTGTGACAGCAGTGTATCATCCAATCACTTCCATAGCGATTTTTTGATGATTTTAAAAATGGCGGTCACACATTTTTAGTTGGTCTGTTGGTCCCGATAAGCCCCGCCCCTAGCCCTTGACGTAGCGGTTCTTGCTGGGCTAGCCCAGCTTCGATTTGGGGCCGCTCTGGAACCAGTTTTCTGGGCCAAAAACCGGTTCTTTCGCGGTGGAAACGCAAAGAACTGGTTCGAGATGAGGCACACACACCACACACGTACTGTTTATCTACCCGTCTTCCATGCCTATGTGTGGTTTGAAGCTTCAACATTTCTTCAAGTGCAAGAAATCTTGCCGTTACAATCATCCAAGATAATAGAAAAAAGAAAATTGATTAAATAGTAAAGTCAAAAGTATAAATCATAAAGCTTGCAGTACGGTCAACAAGGCATTTGCATAAAAAATACACTAAAGTGACCTTTATGTCCACTGCACTGACTCTGTTAACCTGATTCTGTCTGTCTGTCTCTCTGTCTGTCTGTCTGTTCATCCGTCTCTCCGTCCGTCTTTCTGTCTGTCCATCTGTCTGTCTATCTGTCCATCTGTCTTCCATCTCTCCATCTGTCTGTCTGTCCATATATCTGTCCGTCTGTCCGTCTATCTGTCTGTCTCCTCATCTGTCTGTCCTTCTGTCCACCCTGTCTGTCCATCTGTCTGTCCGTCTGTCTGTCTGTCCGTCCGCCTGTCTGTCTGTCTGTCCATCTGTCTGTCTGTCCGTCTGTCTGTCTGTCTATCCAGCTGTCTGTGTGTCCGTGGCGCACACACAGACACACACCAGCGAACCGCATGAAACACAAGCGTATAGGTAAATCCTCTCTCGACATCTGGTCTTGTTAATTGACTGTGAGTAGTGAGTACTGTGAGTAGTACCGTATTGACCCGATTATAAGACGACCCCTCTTTTTCTAATTTTTGGAAAAAAAAATTAAAACAATTTGAAGACCAAATCTTTTTTTTTAGAAAGAAAATCATATTATTTGAAAATAATGATAACACACATCACACATTGTGTTCAAATTTGCCTAACTTGGCAAACAAAAACAAAACAGGCTAGATAGATTGCAATGAAACAGTAGTGCAATAAAATAGTAGTGCAATAAAACAGTGCAAAATGTCAGATTCAGATTCATTCAGATTCAGATTCAGATAACTTTATTTATCCCGAGGGAAATTAAGGTGCAACAGTTGACACAAGGGGAATAAATGCACACACAAATATTCTAATACCTAAAGCTAAAAACTAAATAACAACAAACTAACTAAACAAAACTAGTATAAACAAGATATAACTAAATTAACTCTAAATTAAATCTAAATGTATTGATAGATGAATTGCACAATTTACAGTATTATTACAGTAATACGTAGGTATATACAATACACAACAATACGTATAGTGCAAATTGGCAGTAATAAATACTAATAAATAACTCAGATGAATACTGAAAAAGTGACATGTGAAAAGTGAAAAGTGAAATTGAATTTACAGTGCAAAATTACAGTGAAAGGAATTTACAGTGCGTTGACCAAAAAATAATAATAACAGTGCGTTGGCCTCAGGTCACTGAGTCTCCACTGTCCCTCTCACGACCCGAGGTAGATGAATTATAGAGACTGATGGCCACAGGAAGAAAGGACTTCCTGTGGCGTTCTGTGGTGCACCTGGGTGGAATGAGTCTGTTGCTGAAGATGCTTCTGTATGAGGTCAGCACCTGATGGGTGAGGGTGAGAGTTGTTGTCAAGGATACTACGCAGCTTGCGCAGCATCCTCCTCTCAGACACCACCAACAAGGAGTCCAGCTGGACCCCCAGGACAGCGCCAGCCTTCCTGACGATCCTGCTGATCTTGTTGGCGTCTGCTGACCTCAACCTGCTTCCCCAGCACATGACACCGGAGAAGATGGCACTGGCTACCACCGACTGGTAGAACATCTTCAGCATCGTATTGCAAACATTGAAGGACCGGAGCCTCCGCAGGAAGTAGAGACGGCTCTGGCCCTTCTTGTAAAAAAAAAACATCAGTCTATTGGTCACATCACGTCTTCTCATTCAGCTCGTCTTCTACATCACTGGGTTGTTCGCTCTCACTCCCGCTATCATCACTCACGGTGTCTGCTTCCCCGTCTCCTCCCACATCACGTCATCCATGGCATTTGATATGCAGCATTTCTTAAACCCATTAATGATGCTTTCTGGGGAAACGTCAGTCCATGCTTGCAAGATCCATTCACAGAGCAAACGTACTACAGGCTTTTGGATTTTTCCAGACGGTGTCAGTGCGTGATAACCAGCCAGGAGCCACTCTGTGGATCTCTTGCGCAGATGAACCTTGAATGGTTTGTTTAAACGACCACATCCAACACCTGCAGCTGGCTTGTCATTCCGCCCGGTATGATCACGAGGTCACCATTCACTCTTTCACTTGCTTTTTGACTGGCTCAGTCAAGTGTCCACGGAAAGCATCCAGAATCAACATATTCCTCCTCTTTCTGAGTCCCCCACGCCGTCTGCCCCACACCACCTTGAGCCAGTCCACCACAAGCTCTGTCTCCATCCAGCCCTTTGCCTGGGCACTACGATAATGCCAGCTGGCACTGCCTCTTTAGGTACAGTCTTGCGTTTTAAAACCACGTACGGGGGACGTTTTGTCCCATCTGCGAGGCACGTTAACATGACAGTTACTCGGCTCTTCTCATTTCCAGTAGACTTCACAATCACTGATTTGTCGCCATTCTTGTGCCCAGTGACAGATGTTGGCATGTCAAAATACACAGGCGTTTGATCAGCATTGCCCATCTGATCAAGGGGGTATGAGTGCTTCTTCCTTAACTTGATCACATATCGCTGATAAGACAGTCTCTCTGAAGGGCAGGCGCTGGGCTTGTCCTGCGTCGCAATGACAGGTGTTTGATGTCTCTGCTTCGTTTATCACCATTATCTTAAAATTGGCATCGTAACTTCGTCTCTCCTGTTTATTAACTTGCCCTACTTTTGAGCCACTTTTTTCAAGTTGGTCGCTGTGTCTCTCCATTTCTATCTCTCCAGGTAACTGTTTTTATGTACTGTTACTTTAAGACTTTGAGTGACTTTAAGTGTCGCGCGGTGTCTCGGAACACTCGTTTGGCGCGATCTGTTGTTGTGCAATTACATGTGCAATTACGGTACATCAAAAAGTCTAAACCCCGATTATAAGACGACCCCTCTTTTTCAGATTTTTTTCTAGGAAAAAAAACCCGTCTTATATTCGGTATATTTCTATTTACGGTATATATACGGTATATTTATATTTATATATATTTATAGTATAGACAAAGTGATCACATTAAAGTGACTCATTGAATATTTTATAGCGTTTAGAGAATAATAAGATGTTTCTTTAGACCACTCGCTGATTGCTTACTTTAATTAAACCTCAAGACAACAGCGGCTCTCAACATGAGGCTAGCTGGTGTTTTTATAGCGCCTCTCTCTCTGTAAACACAGCTAAATGACGACTCAAATACCCTCCCAATCAATTATTTAGTTTAGTTTGTGTTTTTTAAGTGTTTACCAGGAACAACGCACAATAGATATCAGGAGCTCAGCGGTGACGTCTGGTAGCTTTAAGTACCGGTCCACATCATTGTGTGTATTATTATTAGTGTTGTATTTATTTAATGATTTAATTTTCCCTCTCCCTGTCATTGTGGTGCACACCCAGATGTTTAGAGGGGGCGGAGTTATGATAGACATGTGACCCGCCCACACTGGTGAGGTGGGGATGCACATTTTAAATTGGTGGAGGCTGGAGGAGAGAGAGGAGAGTTATTATAATGATCTTACGGGAGAAGGGTGGGGGGGGGGTCAGCCATAGAAAGCTTTAGAGACTATTAAGAACTTACTGAGCTCGGCTGGGAGGAGGAGAGGGAGGGAGGGAGGAAGGGAGAGGATAAGAGAGGTTGAAGAGAGGAGAGGGAGGGAAAGGGAGGGAAAGGAGAGGGATGGAGAGGGAGAGGAGAGAAGAGGAGGGAGGGGGAGGAGATGGAGGAGAGGGATGAGAGGAGAGGGGAGGGAGAAAGAGGAGAGGGAGGGAGAGGAGAGGGATGGAGAGGGAGAGGGAGAGGAGAGGAGAGGAGAGGGAGAGGAGAGGAGAGGAGAGGAGAGGAGAGGAGAGGAGAGGAGAGGAGAGGAGAGGAGAGGAGAGGAGAGGAGAGGAGAGGAGAGGAGAGGAGAGGAGAGGGGGAGGGAGGGGAGAGGAGAGGGAGGGGAGGAGGAGAGGGAGACAAGAGGAGAGGGATGAAGGGAAGGAGAGGAGAGGGATGGAGAGGGAGGGAGGAAGCAAGGGATGTATGTAGGTAGGCAGGTATATGAAGGAGGTTAGGTGGCTAGGGACGGAGAGGAGAGGAGAGAGAGGGAGGGAGGGAGAGGAGAGGGGAGGGAGAAAGAGGAGAGGGAGGGAGAGGAGAGGGATGGAGAGGGAGAGGGAGGGGAGGAGAGGGAGACAAGAGGAGAGGGATGAAGGGAAGGAGAGGAGAGTGATGGAGAGGGAGGGAGGAAGCAATTCTATTCTATTCTATCATTGTGTGGTTCAGCTCTGGTGTGTGTCTTTCTGTGAACAAACTCTCTCTCTCTCTCTCTCTCTCTCTCTCGCTCTCTCGCTCTCTCTCACTCTCTCTCTCTCTCTCTCTCTCTCCTCTCTCTCTCTCTCTCTCTCTCTCTCTCTCTCTCTCTCTCTCTCTCTCTGACACATGAGTGAGTAAGGGTTACAGCTCTCCTGTTTAGCCCATTCTGCGAAATAGATACTGGCCTGGCACCTTGCCAGTTGACGTTCTTATAAGACCCAAACGGGCGACGTCCTCGTCTAGCAGAGCAGGAACCGAGGAGAGGCAGAGGCAGCTGTGATGATTTAAAAAGGTTTAAACTGCAGCCGCCAGGAAGATGAAGACGCTGCCTCCTCCTCCTCTTCCTCCTCCTCCTCTTCCTCCTCCTTCTCCTCCTATGTTCCTTGGCCAATAGTTGAGGTTCATTTTCAGTTCAGTGCTGGTATGGTGGGATTTAGTCCTTCTGTTCTTTAAAAAAGATTATAATTATAATTTTATATATAATAATTAAAAAATATATATAAATGTATATATATACGTATATATATACAGTATATGTACAGTATGATAAATAATGATAAATAATAATATAATATATAAAAAATATATAAATACTGTATATACATATAATAAAAAATGATATATATAACATAAACACACACTAAATAAAGAATACTGTAAGAACACACAAACACACAAAAAAACTGACAAACAAACAGAAAGACAGACAGAGATAACAAAGAGACAAAGAGACAAACAGACAGACAGACAGACAAACAAACAGACAGACAGACATACAAAAAAACAGTTAGACAGAATAGTGTAGTCCATTAGTGGATGAGAGTAATGATGTGTTGTTTTGATGATGCTTTGAGAACATCGATTGGTCGTCTTCCTGGAGACACGCCCTCACCCAATGATGGATGTGTTCTCCATCAGCCAGAATCTTTCTCCCTCCCTTCCCCCGCCCTTTGCTTGGTGCTAGATAAGAGACTGTGTGTGTTCCCTCTCCCACCTTGTGTCTCACCCCTCCTCCCCTCCCCCCTTCCCCCTCCCCCGGGGGTCCATCTAATCAATGTCTGAATAC
>CM051021.1:1067989-1125489 GCA_027704905.1 Muraenolepis orangiensis | reverse complement strand
ACGTCATGACGTCACTGTTAACGTCTCTGCTTTCCCAGCAGCTCGCGCCAACTTCCACAACAGTGGATTACAGGATGGATGTTAAAGTGTTGCTCCTGGCTTTGAGGCTACAAACAGCTGCTCGTCTTTAGTGCTATGGACGCGATTACGTTGAAGCCCTTAACTGTGATAAAGGACTATACTAATAAAATGGACTTGACGTTAGAGCTGCATTAATAGTACTTAAGTTAAGTTAACTAAACAGAAGGGACCATTTGCCTTTTCTTCTTCAAAACTGTCATCTTGTATTATGTTTCTCGGTTGATAAAGCATAATGAAGCGGACATTGTATGAAAAATAGAAATGTTTTATTAAAAAAAAACACATTAAATACACAATCTACAGTAATCACAAAATGTAAAAGTATAGAGTGCAGTGTAATAAGTCCATGTTAATGAAGCTCCGAGGGGCTCCTGAGAGCTGCAGCCCAGTGGAGGCGGTAGCTCCGCATCGCATCGTCCAGGGAAGACGACTCCATAAACAACTAAAACAAGAGAAAAGTGCATTAAAACATGACTCCATTACACTTTACTGTTTTTAGAAAGTAGCATCCTGACGTTATCAAGGTTAATATCGGCTGACAGAAGCCTAGAAATCATAGCTCCTCATTTGTGATGATAGGAACATAACATTGATGTGATAATGAGCAGCTCGCTAAAGCTGGTTGGCAACACGGGACATATTTATAAAGTAAAACTTACCAGGACCAGAGTGTCAGCAGCGGATCATCAGTTTGTTATCGATTAGCTCCTCGTATCGTCCAGTTTGTTATCGATTAGCTCCTCGTATCGTCCAGTTTGTTATCGATTAGCTCCTCGTATCGTCCAGTTTGTTATCGATTAGCTCCTCGTATCGTCCAGTTTGTTATCGATTAGCGCCTCGGTTCTGTCCCCCGCTGAAGACATCTCGCGCTGTAGTTTTTCTAATAGCCGTTTGTTCTAGAAGCTCCTCTAGTTTATTGTGACCTTCTGCCGAGGACAACAACGCAAACAAACACAGTTTGTCTCGTCCACGGACCACTGTCATCTTCACGTCCACGGCAAATTTTACTGATTTTAAAAATGGCGGAATAAAACTTTGAGTTTGTTTTGAGTTTGTCCGATAAGCCCCGCCCCCAGCCCCTGACGTAGTGGAGCCTGCTGGCTAGCCCAGCTTCGAAGTGGAGCCGCAAACGAACCACTTAACCGGGCCAGAAAGTGGCTCCATCGCGGTGGAAACGCAAAGAACTGGTTCGAGATGACGCGCAAGCTCCGAACCAGCTCTCAAAACAGCTTGGTGGAAACGAGGCATAAATGTATCTAGTCTCACAGAGCCACACCTCTATCTCCTCTAAATGTACCTAGTCTCACAGAGCCACACCTCTATCTCCTCTAAATGTATCTAGTCTCACAGAGCCACACCTATATCTCCACTAAATGTATCTAGTCTCACATAGACACAGCTATATCTCCTCTCAATGTATCTAGTCTGACTTAGACACACCTACATCTCAGACACGTTGTTCTAGCACTGAAGGTCTGGCTGAACCCATTCTCAATCTGCGATCGTGTTTCTTTAAACCAATCACAGTGGTCGTGGGCGGGGCTAAGCCCCGGCTGCAGCAACAGCGCTCGTGCTAAATAGTGTAGGGGGGGGGGAACTGGTTGTAGTTCAAGTGGTGTACTATTTGCACGTGGGGAGGCGAGCCCTGCCATTAAAACAGCTCAATCCCTGAAAAGTAAATCAAACATAGTTTTAATTTCCAGCGTCGGAGGCTGTTGTTGTTTCACATAGCTGAGAGAAGTCTGACAGCCTGCAGTCAGCCGGACTAAAATGCATCTAAGAACTACTCTAATATCCAAGGAATTTGTAAAATATGAGGATGATGGAGTTAGGTGGGAGACTCTAAACGTGTTTCACGGGGCTTCAATTGATTCTTTGAACCAAAAGGGTCTCATAGAGGCTCATATATAGAGGCAAGACAATATAGCCTCATAGATAGAGGCTTGATAATAGAGTCTCATAGATAGAGGCTTGATAATAGAGGCTCATATATAGAGGCTTAACAATAGAGGCTCATAGATAGAGGCTTGATAATATAGGCTCATAGATATAGGCTTGATAATAGAGGCTCATAGATAGAGACTTGATAATAGAGGCTTGACAATAAAGGCTCATAGATAGAGGCTTGACAATAGAGGCTCATAGATAGAGGCTCATGATAATAGAGGCTCATAGATAGAGACTTGATAATAGAGGCTCATAGATAGAGGCTTGACAATAGAGGCTCAGAAATGTTTCATGTCGTCTATCTAAATCCCCCTCTCCTAAGGAAGCCACTGTAGGCGTGAAGCATTATGAATGGCTTCAGTGGGTCGATGCCTTGCTCGATGGCGCCCGGGCCGTAGGAAGGTCCGTAAGCCTGGAGATGGAGTCCACCCCCCCGCTTTGTTCTGCTCCACATTCCATTCTTATTTCTTTCTTTGTGTGGGAGAAGCCGCCCGGCCGTGTTGTTGAGAGGAGATAATGCTGCTATCTGCAGTCAGACACATTCTGAAGGAGTGATTGTTGTTCGGGGAAGAACCTCGTGGTGCAATCTCTGAGTCTGATGTGTTATCCGGTCTGTCTGGGAGAACCGTCCGGGTACCGCTTGGTATTGCCTCCCGGTTCCCCGATAAGTGAAAGTTTTACAATTTTACATTTACGTTGAACGTCGATTCAATCAAAACTAATTCTTCTGATTTGTCTTCAATCGTGTCTTCAATCGGACAGCAAAAGCTTAAAATGCTGGAAATAGCCTTACAATGTGACGTTACACAAATGCCAACATGCAACCAAGTTGCATTGCAAGACAGAAAATAGTAAGAATATCAGGCGTATAAAACTTTAAAACTATAAGTAGTGAGATGGAAAGTAGCATTTAGGTGGAATAAACCTTTGAAAGTTTATCTAAATTGAAATGCAGCCCCTCTACCCTCTACCATATATTCCATCACTGTAATTCCATCCACTTCCGCTTCAGAGGATACTTTAATACGCACAGGAGGGCAATGCTGGTTGCTGTAAGGAACCTACATATATATATACATAATGTACATACATACATACATACATACATGTGGAGTATTGGACTTCAATTGCGCCTACTACATCAGAAATTGGTTAAAAAGGGAACTACAAGTCCCTTACATACGTGATCCTCTGGTGAACTACACACACACACACACACAGACACACACACACACACACACACACACACACACACACACACACACACACACACATACACGCACACACACACACACACACACACACACACACATACACGCACACACACAGACACACACACACACACACACATACACACACACATACACACACACACGCACACACACGTACAGCAGTGTATACCCTGGCCCGCATGTGGAAAGTCCATTGGCACACACACCCACACACCCACACACACAGCAGCAGCAGCATCAGCACCTAAATGAAGCCAGACTCCATCATCTCTTAACGTGGGTCAATTTTGAGGTCTCCATGGACCGACACCGTGACCTTTAACCTCTCATCCTTCAGGGAGGAATAAGCCACAGATTAGGAGGCTGATATTGTCCAAGCCACAGAAAATTGCAGCAGACACTCCCTGGAGATTGGGAAACTGGGGTGTGTGTGTGTGTGTGTGTGTGTGTGTGTGTGTGTGTGTGTGTGTGTGTGTGTGTGTGTGTGTGTGTGTGTGGTGTGTGTGTGGTGTGTGTGTGTGATGGTTTTCTCTCTCTCGCTCTCTCCCTGCCCTGGACCAGGTCTACTCTCTCTCCCTCCACTCACTCCCTAATGGCTTCCAGTCCGTTGGAAATGAGATACAGTATCTCTGAGAGGGTCTCCCACCTCTCCCCTTCTCTCCCCCGGGAGAAACGTGTCTGGAGGAGAGAGAGAGAGAGAGAGAGAGGGGGCGGGGGGGTGTGAGCTATTGTACTGGACAGCTCAGAACCAATGGCCTTGTTGAGAGAGAAACATATTGATATTGCAAACATTTTCTTAAGCCATCACCCAGAGTCACAGGTGACCCAAAACCAACCCACAGGGGTCGGCTGTGGACCACCTGGTCCCCCAAAACCAACCCACAGGGGGTCAACTGTGGACCACCTGGTCCCCCAAAACCAACCCACAGGGGGTCAGCTGTGGACCACCTGGTCCCCCAAAACCAACCCACAGGGGGTCGGCTGTGGACCACCTGGTCCCCGAGGGCCCCGATGTCTCCAGAATGAAGCTCTGCTGGGACTCACTCACAGTGGCTGGATGAATGGATGAATGGGTGAATGGATGAATGGATGCATGGATGAATGGACGCATGGATGAATGGATGAATGGATGCATGGATGAATGGATGAATGGATGCATAGATAAATTGATAAATGGATGCATGGATGAATGGATGAATGAATGGATGCATGGATACATGGATGAATGGATGCATTGAAGCATGGATGCAATGATGAATGGATACATGGATACATGGATGAATGGATGCATGGATGAATGAATGAACGGACAAATGGATGAACGGATGAATGGGTGCATGGATGATGGATGAATAGATGAATGATGCATGGATCTATATATTGTTCGATGATATTCAAAAGCATTAGGATATACATAAACATATTCTGGTTTCTATAAAACTAAAAAGTCCAAAGGACGCTGGAGGACTTGAGGGACGGCAGGATAGCTCAGTCTGTTGGGACTTGGGGCTTGGGAACCGGAAGGTCGCAGGTTCAAGTCCCCGAAACACCCGGGCAGACCCCCTACACTGCTCCCCAGGCAGCTGTAAAAACAATAGCTGCCCACTGCTCCTAATACTAGGATGGGTTAAATGCAGAGAAACACAACACACAACATTTCACTGTGTGTACATGTGACCAATAAAGAGGATTCAATCCTCCAGATTTAGATTAGTGTCCTTGTAGCTTCCCTTCACCCCCTGATCACGATGAGTCTCAAAGGGCTCCACAGACAGGTGGATGAGACCGTCTCACCTCCTCATCCTGAGCCGCCTCCAGTTTCAAGTCTTTAGAAGGTAAAGAACAGTGTGTGTGTGTCCGTATAAAAACACACATATATATAAACTGCCCTATTGAGGTTTGTTTGACCTACCTTGAAATGTATTTGCATTATATTTCCACAGTTAGACTAAAGTCAAGAGTAATGTCAAGTGTAGGCCGACACAAAGTAGAATTTATAATGAAAAGGGGATTTGGCTCCTGTTCTAACTTTAATTTAATTAATTCGATTGCTTGACATTTGACAACAACTAAAAGTGGTTAAAAAGGACATAACAATTATTTCCTCAGTAAAGAGCATCTGATCCGTGGAGTCCACACTCGGTTCAGAACCGAGCTGGGCTCTAGTAGAGCGCTCTGTTCAACTCAATGGAGGACGTCTCGTCTCCCCCTCACGGTAGACCCGACCAGGTCGTGTTCTTGTTTAACACACTGGCGTTTATCAATCGCATTTAATATTAACAGTGTGTATTTTATTAAAGCCTCCGAAGTCAAACTCCATGTATTTATAAAACCAGCTGCAGCCGCTTAAAGCCGCTTCACTTCTCCGGTCGTTCGGGTCTGGATTTGAACACACGTTTCGGCCACCGTGTGTTTCCACCTGTTGTCCCGGATTATGTTGTTTTATAACAATATCAAGTGTTCTTTTGTAACTGTACTGTTCAACAAAGGCACTACGAAGGCATTTAAAGGCTGAGGGATTCGTCTTTTAAAGTCGTTAAGGAATACATCCAGCCGTCGACTAGATAGACTATTCGTTGACGTGTCTCGGTTATTAACCTTAGTCTTGATCCCATACAGTCCCGTAAAACACCCTTTTAAATATATAAACTGTACGTTTATGTAAATAAATGTGTATATTTATATATACGTTTTATTGACAAAGCAGCGACCATGGTCCAATTTGTCTCCCAAAACCAAGCGAGCCATCTGCTGCACAACAAGTTCGTTGTGATTCTCGGCGGTTCAGGTGAGAGAACGACCTGTGTGTGTAGATGGTTGGATAGATATAGATAGCTAGCTAGATAGATGTATGGATAGATGTGTGGATAGATGGATGGATAGATAGATATATAGATAGATAGATGTATGGATAGATGTGTGGATAGATGGATAGATAGATAGCTAGCTAGATAGATGTATGGATAGATGTGTGGATAGATGGATAGATAGATAGATAGCTAGCTAGATAGATGTATGGATAGATGGATAGATAGATAGATGTAGATATATAGATGTGTAGACAGATAGATAGATAGATGGATGATAGATAGATAGATAGATGTGTAGATATAGATGTAGACAGATAGATAGATAGATGGATGGATAGATAGATATATAGATGTGTAGACAGATAGATAGATGATGGATAGATAGATCGATAGATTTATAGATGTTTTGATAGATGTGTGGATAGATAGATAGATAGATGTGTAGACAGATAGATAGATAGATAGATGTGTAGACAGATAGATAGATAGATAGATAGATGTGTAGACAGATAGATAGATAGATGTGTGGATAGATAGATGTGTGGATAGATAGATGGATAGATAGATGGATAGATAGATAGATGTGTGGATAGATGGATAGATGTGTGGATATATATATATAATATATGTGAGTGTATAGATATATCTATAGATATATATATAGATATACGTATCTATAGATATATACACACATGTATAGATAGATGGATAGATAGATAGATGGATAGATGTGTGGATAGATAGGTATGTAGGTAGGTATATATATAGATAGATAGATATGTGGATATATATATATATAGATAGATGTGTAGATAGATAGATAGATAGATAGATATAGATGGATAGATGTGTAGATAGATAGATAGATAGATAGATATATATATATACAGTGCTGCTCGAAAGATGTGAACCCCCTAGACATGGTCATTGTAATTGTACAAAAATGTAAAATAACCTTATTAAATGTATATCCAAACACCAATTTGTAAAGCAGGACTTTCCAAATAATGGACACAAACAAAGAAAAATGATGTATTTTCATTATTTATTCAAAAAAAGTGGTTTCTCCCACAAAAACTGAAAATATGACTTGTGCAAAAGTATGTGAACCCTTTTGGTTAATAGCGTGTGGCACCTCCTTTTGCAGCCATTACTGCAATCAAACGTTTTCTATAGCCACTGACCAGTCTCTCGCATCTGCTGTGGGGGATTTTTGCCCACTCTTCCTTGCAGAACTCAGCCAGTTGAGAAAGGTTGGAGGGACATCTGGCATGTACCCCCCGCTTCAGGTCTAGCCACAACATTTCAATTGGATTGAGGTCCGGACTTTGACTTGGCCAATCCAGAGTACGAATCCTCTTTTTTCTGAACCATTCCTTGGTAGATTTGCTGGTATGTTTTGGGTCGTTGTCTTGTTGAAAAACCCATTTACGGCCCAGTTTCAACTTCCTGACTGATGGCTGGAGATTCTTATCAAGAATTTGCTGATACACTTCAGAATTCATGTTTCCCTGGATGATATGGAGTTGTCCAGGTCCAGAAGCAGAGAAGCAGCCCCATACCTTAACATTTCCACCACCATGCTTCACTGTTGGGATGAGGTTCTTTTCTTCATGTGCTGTGTTGGTTTTTCTCCAAACAAAGCGCTTACGATTATGACCAAATAATTCTATTTTGGACTCATCTGTCCAGAGAATGGACTTCCAGAAGGCCTCTGGTTTGTCCAAGTTCTCTCTGGCAAAGTTTAAACGGGCAGCTTTGTTCTTTTTGGAGAGCAGAGGCTTCCTTCTAGCAACCCTCCCATGAATGTCGTGTTGGTTCAATTTTCGTCTAATTGTAGACGCATGTACATTTACACCTGACGCTGCCAGAGAGCTCTGCAACTCTTTAGAGGTGATGTGTGGGTTGTCCTTTACCTGATTTATTATTCTACGGGTGCTTCTTGATGTTAGTTTTAATGGGCGTCCACTTCTAGGCAAAGATGCGGTCATCTTGGACGCCCTCCATTTGTAAATTATTTGCCTCACCGTGGATGGATGGAGCTGGAATCGTTTGGAGATTGTCTTGTAGCCTTCTCTAGACTGATGGGCTGTCAGTACCATTTTCTTGATTTCCTCGGGTATCTCCTTTCCTCTTGGCATGGTTGATTCGTATGGGTACACCCTGGCACTGCAGTCGTTTGGTTGTTTTTCTCTCTCTTTTAATCTGTGTTGTCCAACCCTTTTCCTAATGATGTCTCATTTGATTGGTTTGCTTAATTGACTAATTAAGCACCCAAAAGTGTTTCACCTGAATCTGTTACCTCCTTGACTTTACCAATACAGCTGGGGGTTCACTTACTTTTGCACATCCACTAATTCCATGTTTCATGTATTTTTTTGGCTACTCACACAATTCCCTCTAAAAAAGTACATGGAACTGTTAAACATAAACCTGACATTTCATATATGTAAAACTTGTGATGATAAAATAGGAAAATCATGGTAAAACAACAGAAAACTCTTAACTGTTCAAGGGGTTCACATACTTTCGAGCAGCACTGTATAGATGGATATATATAGATGGATAGATGTGTAGATGTGTAGATAGGTAGATAGATAGATAGATATATATATATATATATATATATAGATGGATAGATGTGTAGATGTGTAGATAGGTAGATAGATGTATGGATAGATGGTTGGATAGATAGATAGATGTATAGATAGATAGACGGATAGATGTGTGGATAGATGGATAGATGTGTAGATAGATAGGTAGATATATGTGTGGATAGATAGATATGTGTGGATATTTATATATAATATATATAATATATGTGTGTATAGATATAGATATATATAGATATACGTATCTATAGATATAGCTATATCTATCTATCTATGTGTGTGTGTGTGTGTGTGTGTGTGTGTGTGTGTGTGTGTGTGTGTGTGTGTGTGTGTGTGTGTGTGTGTGTGTGTGTGTGTGTGTGTGTGTGTGTGTGTGTGTGTGTGTGTGTGTGTGTGTGTGTGTGTGTGTGTGTGTGTGTGTGTGTGTGTGTGTGTGTGTGTGTGTGTGTGTGTGTGTGTGTGATGAGAGTATGAACACATCACGCCCATACTCAAAATCATTGCACTGGCTCCCGGTCTCACTCAGGATTGCCTACAAAATCACCAGTGCATTCATGGAAATGCTCCCTCATACATCAAAGAACTTCTCACCCCACAAACCTTCACGAGGAGCCTACGCTCTGAAAAGGCAAACCTCCTCCTTCCCCCCAGGACCAAACTGAAAACCATGGGAGACCAAACCAAACCAGCTGAGGACACCACAGACTGTGGAACGCCCTCCCAAACCAGCTGAGGACACCACAGACTGTGGAACGCCCTCCCAAACCAGCTGAGGACACCACAGACTGTGGAACGCCCTCCCAAACCAGCTGAGGACACCACAGACTGTGGAACGCCCTCCCAAACCAGCTGAGGACACCACAGACTGTGGAACGCCCTCCCAAACCAGCTGAGGACACCACATACTGTGGAACGCCCTCCCAAACCAGCTGAGGACACCACAGACTGTGGAACGCCCTCCCAAACCAGCTGAGGACACCACAGACTGTGGAACGCCCTCCCAAACCAGCTGAGGACACCACAGACTGTGGAACGCCCTCCCAAACCAGCTGAGGACACCACAGACTGTGGAACGCCCTCCCAAACCAGCTGATGACACCACAGACTGTGGATGTTTAAAAAAAAAAAAAGGCCTAAAAACACATATTTTTAGAATAGCCTTTCACTAGATAAAAAAAAAAACAAACACTGGTTGCCATGTAAACGTAAACGTCGCTGCTTTTATTCTGTTTTATTTACTCTGTAGCACTTTGGGTTTTATCCACGCAAATTAAATAATAATTAATTACTATACTAAAAATAACTTTTTTCTATATGAATCCACATTAAACTACTGTTTGTTTCCAGCGCAGCGCTCCATGTACAAGGACCTGGTCCTCCTGCTCCAGAAGGACGCCTGCTTGACTCGCTCTCAGCTGGAGACCAAGGTGGAGCTGGATAGGGTTCCTCTATAGTGAACAGAGATACCTGTTCACTCTTTAGTGCACTAGGACCACGCGGTGCTCATGTATGGGTTTGAGATGGAGGTGTTATGTAACCCTGGGTCTCTAAAGGGAGAAGCTTCGTTTGAACGGGACCGCCTGGTGGAGGGCGGTAGTCTGGGACCCGTGAGCGAGGGCGGGGCCTACAAGGAGGTGAGGCAGTACCGCTCCGAGCATCACCTGGTGCGCTTCTACTTCCTGACCCGCGTCTCCTCGGCCTACACGGGCAGCATTCTGGAAGACCTCCGCACCGGCCTCAGACCGGACCTGCTCATCGTCCACTCCTGGGTCTGGGACTTCTCCAGGTACACATGGCTGGTTCCTACACCGCTGGGGTTTTGTGATATCTCGCTCTGTCTCTCTCTGTCTAGCTCTCTCTCTGTCTAGCTCTATATCTGTCTCTGGCTCTGGCTCTCTCTAGCTCTCTTCATCTGCCTCTCTATCTGTCTCTATCTGTCTGTAGCTCTTTCTATCTGTCTCTATCTGTCTCTAGCTCTCTCTATCTGTCTCTAGCTCTCTCTATCTGTCTCTAGCTCTCTCTATCTGTCTCTAGCTCTCTCTAGCTCTCTAGCTCTCTAGCTCTCTGTCTCTAGCTCTCTAGCTCTCTGTCTCTAGCTCTCTAGCTCTATCTGTCTCTAGCTCTAGTGCTCTCTTTATAATCTTGAACCAGTTCTTTGTGTTTCCACCGCGATAGAACCGGTTGTTGGCCCGGAAAACTGGTTCCAGAGCGGCCCCAAATCGAAGCTGGGCTAGCCAAGCAAGAACCACTACATTAGGCTTATCGTGATCAACAGACCAACTAAAAATGTGTGACCTTCATTTTATCAATAAAAAAATCACTATTGAAGTGAAACAAACTTCCTCCTTCATGGTGGTCCTCACAGAAGGTCACAATAAACTCGAGGAGCTTCTAGAACAAATTAGAAAAAGTACAGCGCGAGATGTCTTCAGCGGGGGACAGAACTGAGGAGCTAATCGATAACAAGTTGGATGATCCGCTGCTGGTAAGTTTTACTTTATAAATATCTCCAGCCAAATATCTCCAGTCTCCAACCAGCTCTTCATTTCTAAGCTGTTTAGCGAGCTACTCATTATCACATCACATCAATTATGTTCGTATCATCAGAAATGAGGAGCTATGATTGCTAGGCTTCTGTTAGCGGCTAGCATAGCCTTGGTAACAATAGCTAACGTCAGGATGCTACTTTCTAAAAACACAGAAGTGTAGTGGAGACACTACAGTTTATGGAGTCATGTTTTTAATGCACTTTTGTTTTGTTTTAGTAGTTTATGGAGTCGTCTGCCCTCGACGATGTCGATGCGGAGCTACCACCACCACTGGGCTGCAGCTCGCCCAGGAGCCCCTCGGAGCCTGGATTTATTGATATTGACTTATTGCACTGCACTCTACACTTTTTGTAACTATTGTATTGTGTATTTAATGTTTTTGTTAAATAAAACAAACTTCTAAATATAAATGTCTGCTTCATTATGCTTTATCAACCGAGAAACATAATACAAGATGACAGTTTTGAAAAAGAAAAGGCCAATGGTCCCTTCTGTTGAAGTACTATTAATGCAGCTCTAACGTCAAGTCCATTTTATTTGTATTGTCCTTAATCACAATTGGTCTCAAAGGGCTTCAACGTAAACGCGTCCATAGCACTAAAGACGAGCAGCTCAACGCGTTGTACCAGCCCTGTTTCTATTCCAATGGAGCCTCAAAGCCAGGAGCAACACCTTTACATACATCAGGTAAGCTGCCACTGTTGTGGAAGTTGGCGCTAGCGTTGCTGGGATAGCAGAGACGTATTCAGACGTTAACAGTGACGTAACGATGTGGCTCTCTTGGTGAAAATGTCGGTGGAAATGCAAACCAGTTCTTAGATGGTTCGCCATTTGAACCAACTGCGAATCGGCTCTAGCACCAGCCCAGAGCTAGAACTAGGCGTTGTTACGTGGGGTCATGCATATATGCCGGGGAAAAGCCAGTGAGGTCGTGGTGCGACAGGAACCGAGGCTGACAACCAAATCAAATGCTAGCAATTGATTTATTTACATAGGTCATGTATAGTTTAAATAACCGGCACGGACAATTATAAGGCCACAAGCCAAATAAACACAAGTAACAAGTAACTAGGCCTGGGGAGGACGCCAAAACAAACGAGTACCAAAACAAACAAAGAAAACAAACCCCCTCAAGCTAAGTCTGATGCTACCGCTACCTAACCTACTAAGCATCAATTTATCCCACTAAACTAACTAAACTAACTGTCCCTGACCTGGTCCCAATAAATACATGAGGTGGTACCCGCCTGGGGAAACTTACCTAGTGTATCTATACAAAGAATACCTGCGTGATGTAAAATGTAGGCCCATGGGCATCTTACCTGCGAACTACATCGCCCTCCCCAGGGTATTACAAGGAGGAACAAGACCGACCGGCAAAACAACCAACTACCAACAGGCAGGACTACCAACAATGGACTCTAACCAAAATTAGATAGCATTCACGGAAGCAACGCTAACACACAAGCACACACCAAAATGCCACCACCCCCTCTTGGAACTCTTGGGCGTTGCGTTGGTGGAAACGAGGCATCAGAGAGAAGTCCACAGATTCATTGATTGATGTAGGAGTTATTGTGGAGAGATGCTGGAGATCCGAAGTCATGGTGTCCGGGTTGATGTTTTTCAGATTTCTAAAACGGATTTGACGCTTGGGTTTGGTGTGGGGTAGCAGTAGTGGACTTTTGATAGCACCTTCACATCTCACACAGTCATCACAGAGTGTTGAATCAGATCTGAGGTGGTCCAGCTTCCAATGACTCACGCTTGTTGAGAAGCTGAGTGCCGTTGGATTGAATGACGAACAACCATTTACAAAAGCATGATGGAAATATGATTTAGAAAATTCACCCCACAGTAAAATGTTATTTATCTTTTATTTCTGATCAATTGGTTGTTTTGTCCCCTGAGTCGAATCCCTTTCACAAATCACCAACAGCTCATCCTGGAGTGGAACATTACCTTCAATTAGAGGCTGGGGTGGAAGGGAACGTTTGATTTGAATATTAGCAATTGACTTCATGCTGAGATTCTTTATTTCTTTCTTTTCGGTCTTTCTTTCTTTTGTGTGTTGACAGTCAGGACAAAACATGTTCTACATAGAAAAGTCTTCTTTATGTTAAAACTGAAAGTCTTAAGGATTTATATACTTACACAGTTAAATCTAAAGGAACCGTTTATACCCCTGATATAATTCAATTTATTACACATTAATATTACAATTTATGTTTTAATTTAATTTAAATTGTAAGTTCAAATGCATGCAACAAAAACATTTTAATATATTTACCCTTAAATATATGTAGCAAATTAATATGAATGTTTATAAATATATTAAACAACACATAAAACCAAAGTGAAACTATATTGCCCATCAAAACGGTACATAGGGTTAGACAAAGAGTTCTTGTCGGAAATAAATCCGCTCTTATTTAGAGATGACTGAAGACTGAACTAGTATCCTTAACCTTAGAAGCAAAACAATAGATAGAATAAAGATCAGTGCAGTGAGAGAAATCATTGATCTTAAATTGGGAATGGTCTGAGACAAGTGTTCATAAAAGCTGAATTGGAAAAAAAGAATGTATAGCCTGGGCGGCTAGTGTGAATGACCGTTGTATTCCGTTCTTCACATGACAATATAGGCCTACTATAAAGATAGCCTCAATGACGCACTAGCTCATCCGGCCTCACTATTAATTTTGACAGTGTGTCATTTTAGCAGACAAGCCAAACAGAATTTAAACCGATTGCGATCTGAGGGGGAAGAAGCATTGTTTGTATGAAAAATTGTTTGTATGAAATATTTTTGTATGAAATATTTTTTATCATTAATGGTGAAAATCTGCGTAGAAGTTCTTCCAAACATACCTAACAAACGGAATTAAAATTAAGTGATACTGGGTGCTGTTTGCATTTTCACAAGGGGACATTATTTGTTACCTTCGAAGTGTTAAATATTAATATCAGTTTTTTCACAGATTATGCTGTTAAAAGTGTGTATTTATTTTTCTCTTGCAAGTTTATTTTTCTCTGAAATGTTATAGAGGCTGGTCCTTCCTTTCCTCAATGGACGAGCCTCCAGTACTGCTGATACCGGAGAGTACTTATAGTACCGGAGAGTACATATAGTACTGGCAAGTACTGTAATATAGTGTTCATATTACTTCAATCTGTATCGTAGGAAAGCATGGCTAGACAGAAGTTGTCAGTGGAGGAAGCAAAGCAGAATAAATGGAGAGTATCAAAGATAAATAAGAGATGAATTAAACATTGACCCAGAGAGCAGAAGGGAGACGCTGGAGAAGGAAAAGCAACAGTGGAAGAAGATGAAGAAGAAAGTTCAATATTGGATTATTTGCCAAATATTATCTCTGAAAGTTTTCTTACACCTGCAACGAGTTTATGTGATTGTGTGAAGTTGTGTGAAGTTTGAATTATTAATTAAGTTTTCCCCTCAATCCATTGTTTGAAAGAATATTTGTCAGAATACTGAATCAGTAGTCAAAACCATTAGTTATTCACGGTCAGATATACTGCATTTTTGTTCATTTTCTAAAACATTGTTTTCTCTTTGTTCAGTTTATATATTTATATAATATTAAAGCATTACCAACAGATCGACATATCAGTGTCTTATTTCACTAAGGAAATCGTTTTAACAATTAATGTTTAAAACAAAGGAATTTGTAAATGGTGTCAGAATACTGCATCAGAACAAATGTTTAATTATTGCATTTTAATTACATAGCAGAGTAACTGAACACTTTTATTATATCTACTGGAGGACTACTTATTGGAATTTATGTATATATATTTTTTCATTATTAACATTTTTTTCACAGATCCAGCCAGAAGTGGTTTCCTGGCTACCAGGAGCATCTCCATCAGTTCTTTGAGCAGCTGAAGAGCGTCACTCATGACGACTGTCTCCGTCTGTGGATCCTGGCCTTGCCTCTGGGCAAGAAGAGAACAGGAGGGTTCCTGGTTCCCCAGGTGGGTTCATAAGCAGTGACCTCACCACTAAGGCCTTCTCTCAGTGTGTGTGTGTGTGTGTGTGTGTGTGTGTGTGTGTGTGTGTGTGTGTGTGTGTGTGTGTGTGTGTGTGTGTGTGTGTGTGTGTGTGTGTGTGTGTGTGTGTGTGTGTGTGTGTGTGTGTGTGTGTGTGTGTGTGTGTGTGTGTGTGTGTGTGTGTGTGTGTGTGTGCGCTTTTAATTTATATTCAGTCGTGCAGTGCAAATACTTGTCAGTAAGATACGACTCATGGCAAGAAGCAGGAGGCTGAAGAAGTCCATCGTCTTGGTTTGTGTTTTCAGTGCAGAAGCGTGGATGAGACGGTTGGCTCTAGATCTGTATCTTTTCACATCACAGAATACCAACGGTTTATTAAAAAATGCATCCATCAATCCATAAGTCTGAGACTAAATTACTTATTTTTTTCGTAGATGTGCAAATGCTTTAAATATTGGAATGTAACCCCATCACAACCCCTGCTGACGCAGAGCGATTCCTTCTGTAGATTATAAAGTAAGAGGTTCTTTCTGAGCACAGGAATATGAGCTCACAATGTGAGCAGGAATTCCATCTCCCCACTTTCCACTTCTCCAAGTGTGTCACTGTGGTGGAACATGTGGTTCTGCTTCACGCTGTAACCATAGGATACATTCCACCATGGGGATGTGATTGTATGTCGACGGCGCAATGTAATTTTTAACATTTAATTTAATAACCCCACCAGGTGTGATTAACCATCACAGGCCGTTTAAAAAATATCATGTCACACCAACCAGCCCACCCCCAGTGGACTGAACCACCTGGTAGACTGATCTATCCGTCATAGATCTTGGGTGGACACTCCCGCGGTGTGATGTCACCAAGTAACCGACAATTTTAGTCACGTGGCAATTATGAAACGGCTAATCCCACTCGCACCCATAGGACCATAGGACCCCTTTAAAAAGCTGCATGGGACGGCAGTAGTTCAGTCTATTGGGACTTGGCTTGGGAACCGGAGGGTCGCCGGTACAGAGTGAGAACTGGTACTTGGAAAAAGGTGCCAGTTTGCCTCGTTGGCACTGCTGTTGTGCCCTTGAGCAAGGCACCAGATCCCTACACTGCTCCCCAGGCAGCTGTAGTTACAAAAGCTCCAATAAAGCAATCCAATAAAGAAGATTCAAATCCTCTTTATTGTGTTGTGTTTGGTTGCTAACTTTGGTTGCTAACCCACAGATCCGTCCCCTGGAGCGTGCCATGCAGCTTACGGTGATGGAGGCCAACTTCTGCAGCAGCCAGCTAGCGCTGGCCTACGGCCTGGACGTCTTGGACCTGCACTTTCACTTTCGCGTCAGCCTGCGTCAGTGCACGGCCGACGGCGTCCGCTTGGACGCCCTGGGCCACCGCTGGGCCACCGTTCTCCTGCTGCACCACACGGCCGCCGCCTGGGGCGTGCAGATGAGCCCTCTGCCTCCCCTGCCCCTGGTCCAGCACCCAGCCGCCGCCGAGAGCGTGAAGATGAGCCCTCATCCTCCCCGGCCCCTAGTCCAGTACCCGGCCACCGCCGAGAGCGTGAAGATGAGCCCTCATTCTCCCCGTCCCCTGGTCCAGCACCCGGCCACCGCCGAGAGCGTGAAGATGAGCCCTCATCCTCCCCGTCCCCTGGTCCAGCACCCGGCCACCGCCGAGAGCGTGAAGATGAGCCCTCATCCTCCCCTGCCCTTGCTGCAGAACCCGGCCGCCGCCTTGGAAGTGAGGATGAGCCCTATGCCTGCCCTGCCCCTGGTCCAGCACCCGGCCCGTAGGTGTTTTGTTCCATCAATTTGGTCGCTCAAGATGTCCTAACTTCCCCAGTGACCTTCAAAAAACGCTGGTTATTGAAACAAATGTGCCCATGAAGATTTTCCTGTAGGCCAGTGGTTCCCAAACTTTTTCTGCAGGGCCTTCGCCACACCTACATGCACCCACATAAAGACACTCTCAGACACATCCTTTGCTTGCACACTCCTATACAATTTATTTAATACCTATGTCTGTAATTAATAAAAAACTGCAACAACAAATCACCTTTTACGATAATGCATCATTAATAGTAAGCCTCCCCCTTGTCATAACCACTGCTGAAGGCATATATGTATTGATTTTTGGATTTGTACATGTTGAGGCCTTTGCTGAAACCATAAAGAAATGTATTGTGACTTCAGCTCTCTACTGGTTTTTATTCCTTGTCTAGTTTTCCCTAGACGGAACCTGTGGCCTCCTTTCCAGTGGAATCAATTCGGACCAATCAGACCCCACCTGCCTCCATACAGCAGGCCACCAAACTCCGGTGAGATATCACTGCAACACCTTTCATATAGCTGATATATTGATGTTACTTCTATATATATTTTTTTATGCATGTTGTAAGTCCTCACTGGATTTTATGTGAAGATCTTCCCCTCCTTCTTGTTGCTGTTTCTTTTTTTTATCTCTTTGTTTCATTGCCTGGTTTTCTTTCTTTCATGGGAGAGTCCAAGTGGGATAAAGTTCTGTAGAAAGAGGCTTGACATTTTCCTCTGAGCTCCGTTCTTTGCGGCTCAGCGGACAACCTTGTGGTCACACAAACCTTCCGCCTGTGCAAACGGCACCGGGGTCAGAGGGGGATCTCTTTGGGTGCGAGCCGAAGCTTCCGGAAACACACAGAGGAATACAATTGTAAAGTAGTTTTGTCTCTTCTCTTGCACCGCGAGACACTGGCCGCTGTATGTTATACTGCTGTATGGCATACTGCTGTATGGCATACTGCTGTATGGCATACTGCTGTATGGCATACTGCTGTATGGCGTTGACGTCATTCAAACATGCCGTCAGTCCGCCGTGTGACCCGCCAGCACTCTGAGTTCACATCTTCTGAAACACACGTTTTATTTATAGGGCTGTCAAATAATTCTAAAAATGAATCTTAATTAATATCATGCTTTGTGGTTAATTCATCTAAATATATTGCACATTTTAATATTAGCTGTGAGACTAAAAATATTTCAATTAAAATGGGTTTTGGTGGATGAGTGACTCAATATATATTATACAGTCAACTTTAAACTTTTAAATATTTTATTTATTTTCTTTCATTGATCATCAGGCCACAAGTCTAACCCAACAATAGGCTGATATTCCAGTTGACCTCAATTCCTCTTATTTTTCCATTATCTGCATGACATATTGCATTTTTATATATTTAACTTATACAGTTTAGTACTTTTTTACTTTTTTTTACTTTTTTTTATTCTATTCTGTTTTTTATAACTGCTGTCTGTCGTCGGGTATTGCACATAAGATTTTCACTCATTGCTTATACTACATTATAAACTGAAGTGACAATAAACCTAACATGAATGAACACCAACCAAAGCCAAACTCTCTGTGGCAACAAAGGCCATAAGAGTTTGATTTATCATCATGAACATGAAGAGTAACGGAGCATCAGCCCCAATACCTCTTACTCCTCCTTCAGCGGGTCAATGAGACTAACTAGCTTGTTTACCTTCTCAGTTATCAGATATCATAGATATCAGAGCTTATTTTTTTTCTTCTAAAGTTCTCTTGTAAAGTTCTTCTTTTGAACTCTTGTAAAGTTCTTCTTTTGAACTCTTGTAAAGTTCTTCTTTTGAACTCTAGTAAAGTTATTATTTTGAACTCTGGTAAAGTTATTTTGATCTCTAGTAAAATGATTCCTTTGAACCCTAGTGAAGTTCTTCTTTTGAACCCTAGTAAAGTTCTTATTTTGAACTCTTTTAAACTTCTTTTTTTTAACTCTACCAGTGTTCAAAATGAAAACTTTACTAAAGTTATTTTGAACTATAGTACATTTCGTCCTTTGAACCCTAGTAAAGTTATTATTTTTAACCCTATAGTAAAGTTCTTCTTTTGAACCCTGGTATAGTTCTTATTTTGAACTCTAGTATAGTTATTCTGGTAGCACCTCCAAAACGGTGTAGCTCTTCCTTCTCCATGATATAATCGGCCACTGATAGCAGTGGAGAGTGAGCTTTTTTTATAATAAACTTTTATGCCGATGTACCGCTGCAAATGAAATATGTTTGTAGCAGTCAAGCCATTAAAATGGTTGCTTGAGGGCTCCTCCTGAAGGCACTCACCAGCCATATAGTTATCAGTCTGACTCGGGCCAATGAATTGAAAGACTTAACAGTCTACCCTGTTGCTTGGTCCACCCAAGCCAGTCCAGCCTTCTGCTCACCACACACACTCAAGCCCAAAGGCTAAACTTGCAACTAAAGAATAGATACATTTAGCTTAGGAACTACCAGTCCTGTGTATAACTATAGAGTTAAGAGCAGGGCAGTTAGAAGACACTGAACAGGACCTGTTGTCTCATAATAACCACTGAACAGGACCTGTTGTCTCATAATAATCACTGAACAGGACCTGTTGTCTCATAATAACCACTGAACAGGACCTGTTGTCTCATAATAACCGGTCTATGGATTTATGTCCATTCTTAGTTCATGACTCTGGATAGTTGCAGTGTGTTTTTCTTTCCTGGCCCACTTGCCAATGGGAGGAGTTAATCCTCTGAGAAGAAGAGCTTATTGATTGCATCTCATCAATAATCTCCTCATTCCAGTCAGACCCTCGACCTCCCTGAGAATCAT
Source organism: Muraenolepis orangiensis (assembly GCA_027704905.1). Taxonomy (NCBI): domain Eukaryota; kingdom Metazoa; phylum Chordata; class Actinopteri; order Gadiformes; family Muraenolepididae; genus Muraenolepis; species Muraenolepis orangiensis. Next base: position 1,105,610 of record CM051021.1, on the reverse strand, counting down.
CAATGGCTCATAATGAGAGGCTCTTAAGGCTCATTATTGCTGTTTGTTTCATTTCTTTATTTGATTGTTTTTTTTCTCTCTCTCCCTTTTTCAACAACCAAAAGAACGTTCGGCCCATTCTTCCTCAGCCTCCTTTATCCAGGCAACCGTTTGATTAATAGGTCTGGGTTATTTATTGATCTCTGGGGCCACGCCCCCGTCTCACCTCAGGCTGGTTTCAGGGTCCAGAACGTCCACTGCCCTCTTGACATATGCAGCAAGACTTTTCAAATCGTAAAAACAAAAACCATTTTCTTTCCGATTTCATTACTACTGGTGTTCTCAATAATGAACCATTGCAGTTTGTCATAAACTTGAGGGTAAAATGTTCAATCTCTAGAGCATGTGGCTGTAGAGATTGAACATTTAGTTTATAGTATAAAGTATATCATAGGTACTATAGTGTTGTTTATAGTATATAGCATATCATAGGTAGTATATAGTGTTGTTTATAGTATATTGTATAGCATATCATGAGTAGTATATAGTATAGCATATCATGAGTAGTATATAGTATAGCATATCATGGGTAGTATACAGTGTTTATATACAACCTATAATATGCTATACTATATACGATAAACAATACTATACTACCTATGGTATGCTATACTATACTATATACAACACTATATACTACCTATAATATGCTATACTATATACGATAAACAATACTATACTACCTATGGCATGCAATACTATACTATATACTACACTATATACTACCTATGATATGCTATACTATAGTGTGTTTATAGTATAGCATATCATAGGTAGTATATAGTGTTGTTTATAGTATAGCATATCATAGGTAGTATACATAGTATATAGTGTTGTTTATAGTATATAGCATACCATAGGTAGTATATAGTGTTTATAGTATATAGTATAGTATAGCATATCATAGGTTGTATACAGTGTTTATAGTATATAGTATAGCATATAGTGTTAAATTGTAGGAAATTCATACTGCAGGAGTGAATAGGGAGCATTCCATTGTTCTCAAATGGCAAATAAAACCATCTTGTATCTTGCCCCTCTTTCATACACTGGACCCAGTCAGAGACTTTACTTGTGGTTGAGGGGTATTTCTATAAAGTCGGCAAAGCACTTTATTCACAGTCTGCAGGCCTAACCCCTGAGTTGGGGGTTAGATTAACAGAGGAACATCTGTGGCTTCATTTGCGATATCCACTGGTCCTTTTTAGATGTCCAGGGCTAAGCCAACTGACGGCAAGACTCGATAGGTGCTCCTCCATGTTTTCCTTTCATCGTGGGTCTTCATAGACCTGAGGTCAGAGGACACTCATTTCTATAGACCTGAGGTCAGAGGACACTTATTTCTATAGACCTGAGGTCTGAGGACACTTATTTCTATAGACCTGAGGACACTCATTTATATAGACCTGAGGTCTGAGGACACTCATTTATATAGACCTGAGGTCTGAGGACACTCATTTCTATAGACCAGAGGACACTCATTTATATAGACCTGAGGTCAGAGGACACTCATTTCTATAGACCTGAGGTCAGAGGACACTCATTTCTATAGACCTGAGGTCTGAGGACACTTATTTCTATATACCTGAGGACACTCATTTATATAGACCTGAGGTCTGAGGACACTCATTTCTATAGACCAGAGGACACTCATTTATATAGACCTGAGGTCTGAGGACACTCATTTCTATAGACCTGAAGTCTGAGGACACTCATTTCTATAGACCTGAGGACACTCATTTTATAGACCTGGGGAAGCTTATTCCTATAGACCTGAGGTCTGAGGACACTCATTTCTATAGACCTGAGGAAAGTCATTTCTATAGACCTGAGGTCTGAGGACACTCAATTATAAAGAGCTGAGGTCTGAGGACACTCATTTCTATAGACCTGAGGTCAGAGGACACTAATTTCTATAGACCTGAGGTCTGTGGACACTTATTTATATAGACCTGAGGTCAAAGGACACTCATTTCTATAGACTTGAAGACACTCATTTCTATAGACCTGAGGTCTGAGAAAACCTTTTTCTTTAGATCCATTTGGGGTCTAAGGAAAATATTCCATTCCAGATTGGAATGGCCTTCATACACGGTGATGCAGGGTAAAAAAAAAATTTCATATCCATTTGCCGGTTTAGTTAAGCAGGGATATTTTGTACGAGATCCATAATATTTTCTATCATTTGCTATCGATTGTTTTTTTTATTTTTAACAACAGGCTGGAAGCGGAAGGTTTTTACGAAGTTTGTAAAGATGTACCTTCCAGAAGTCAAAACAAGCACTTGGGTCAGGCTGTGGTCTTTTCACACCAAGTCTGGTGAGGACGACACTCGCCAAGATGCTTTCATAGTCTCTTATCTCTGAGCATTGGGTGTGGTTCCACGCCCTGTGTTGGTCTGAGGTCCCTGGATGCCACGTCCAGACCTCCGGGGTTGGAGCGTCGTGAGGCACCGAGGGCCCGTGGCCCCTAATAACAGGTGGCCCCCGAGCTCGGGTAAATGGTTCAGCCCTATTCATGAGGTCAGCGCGAGGTGCTGTTGACTCGGGGTCGGCGCACGTCTGTCCTTGACCTGGTGGTTCAAAACCGCTGCCTGCATCCTATTATGGACTGCATTTCTATAGCGCTTTTCTAACCAGTGCGGCCACTCATAGCGCTTTTAAAGTCAAGCCTCACACTCACACATTCATTCACCGATGGCAGAGTCAGCCATGCAAGGAGACAGCCAGCATGTCGGGAGCAGTAAGGGTTAGGTTGTCTTTCTCAGGGACACCTCCACACTTGGCTAAAGATGAGAAGAAGCCAGGGGGATCAAACCGGCAACCTTTCCGGTTGTCAGAAGACCCTCCTGAGCTCAGTCCATATTAGTATATAGCAGTAGCACAGTGCCCAGGTGTTTCAGGGACTTAACAGGCTGAGCTACTGCTTGATTGATTTTTTTATTAATGGTTTTGCCTCAAATGGCTCCTCTAGGAAGAGGCCCTGCCCTGCTGCCTCACCACTGGTCGGGACGTCCCGTGATGAGGAGGAGGTACGGTTTACCCCCGTGGCGGGCTTGGGTGCACCCCTATCACCGACCACACTGGCAGCACCCTGGACCCTGGCATGCTGGACCTGGGCACGCTGGATCCGGGCACCCTAAACCCTGGAACACTGGACCCTGGCACCCTGGACCCTGGCACCCTGGACCCGGAAACCCTGGACCCTGGAACGCTGAACCCTGGCACCCTGGACCCAGGCACCCTGGACCCAGACATGCTGGACCCGGTCACCCTATACCCTGGAACGCTGGACCCGGTCACCCTATACCCTGGAACGCTGGACCCTGGCACCCTGGACCCAGGCACCCTGCACCGTGGCACCCTAGACCCTGGCGCTCTGGACCGGGGCACCCTGGACCCTGGCACCCTGGACCATGGAATGCTGGACCCAGGCACCCTGGACCGTGGCACCCTGGACCCAGGCACCCTAGACCCTGGCACTCTGGACCTGGACCCTGGCACCCTGGACCCCAGCACCCCGGCACGCTTGACCCTGGACCCTGGCACCCTGGACCCTGGCATGCTTGACCCTGGCACACTTGACCCTGGCACGCTGGACCCTGGCACTCTGGACCCTGGCACTCTGGACCTGGGCACCCTGGACCCGGGAAACCTGGACCCGGGCAACCTGGAATCTGGCTCTCTGGACCCGGGCACCCTGGACCCGGGCACTCTGGACTCTGGCACTCTGGATCCGGGCACTCTGGACCCGGGAACCCTGGCACCCTGGACCCGGGAACTCTGGATTCTGGCACTCTGGACCCGGGCACTCTGGACCTGGGAACGCTGGCACCCTGGACCCGGGCACTCAGGACCCTGTCACCCTCTACCCGGATGGTGAGCCACACGTCCGCCACACAAAGACGGAGGAGCCTGGTTTGAAAAAGAGCGGGCAAACTGATGTTTACTGGAAGAAATTTTTTGTTTTTGTTTTGTGGGATGTAAAAATGTATTCTGTCAGAGGGAAAAGGAAAATGCAGAGCCTGTATTTTATAATCTAGTATGAATGAACGGTTTAGACAATTATTGATTTCAGACATTCTGCAAATTGAATTTGTCTAAATCGATGTTGTTGTTTCAACCTTTGCTTGAATTGTTCCACTGTAATCAAAGTCATGTTATAATGTCGTCATGTTATGTAAATGTAATAAATAATTTAGATTTTTCAGTCTCCTTTCCAACGTTTTGTGCGTCATTGCCTTACATATACAGAGGGTTTGTTGTATGCTAGTGCAGCATAGCTAGCTCCAGTTTCACTAACTAAAATTTTTCTTGCCACAAACCAGAAAGAGTCCTAGAACCGGTTCTGTCAGTCCGGTAATGTGAAACGGTTCTGGATAGGACACATGGAAGGTAAGACTAAGAGAGGAAGAAGAAGGATGCTAATGTATTCAAGATATTTAAATGACCGAAGTCCCAGAAAGCTTGAGCAGAAGCAGAAGGCCTCGGACCACTAGTCTCAAACTGAGTCGTCAGTTGGATCTGAGTGTTGGAAATCTCCAGTTCCATGTCCTCACATTCAGAACATTGATAAGGTAGGCAGAGCCTTGTCCCGCCCTGTTTCTTTTCCAATCCGGACAGCTGTATCATAATGGATTCTGATTGGTTGTTCTGCTGTGTGTATTGTCCTATCAGGAAAGCTGTGTCATAATGGGTTCTGATTGGCTGTTCGCTGTGTGTATCTTGTGTCTGTGGTGTCTAATTAGCATTGTGGACCAGCTGTCTCTGTATAGATCTTGTGAACCAGTCCAGAGGGAGTATATTTGTGTGTATTTGCTTCCTTGCTCGATGCAACTGAGTCCTATCCTTTAAGACAGTGGTTCCCAACCTGGGGGGCGCGCCCCCCTTGGGGGGGCGCCAAAGATCGCAGGGGGGGCGCCAGGCCTCAGATGATTTGAGGCCTAATATCATATTTCGATTTTTTTATTTTTTTTTATTTTATTTTTTTTACATATAATTGTAACGCAATACATGATTGTCGCTAAAAGCCTTGTCTCTACATTACAATAAAATATAGAAATTTATTGATTAATTAATTTTAATAAAAATTCTACAAATTAATCTGATACTCCTCCGATTCGCGCCAACATTGACGTTACTGTGTCAGCTTCCGTGGTAGTAATAGTTTGCTGTGCTTGCTAGCTAGCGACCAACTTCATAAGGTGAATATTTTGTCTAAAAATGTCTGAAAAACGTAAAGGAGATGACAGCTCATCTGCAATCAAAAAGAAAATGAGGACCTACCTAGAGAGCTATCTTAACTTAGGTTTCATGGAGGGAACGGACAAAACCCGCCCAGAGTGTGTGATATGCAGAGAGAAGCTAGCCAACGACAGCATGAAACCCTGCAAAATGAAGAGACACCAACAGACCATGCACCCAGAAACGGTCGGGCGTGATCGGGACTTTTTCATAAAGAAACAACAGTTTGTTAGGGCTGGCAGCGATGTACAGAAGGCCACCGAGGCCTCTTTTGAATGTGCACTTTTAAAAGCAAAGGCAAAGTCCGGGGGGGGGGGGGGGGCGCAAATTCCAACAGGAGTCATTTGGGGGGGCTCTGGGTGAAAAAGGTTGGGAACCCCTGCTTTAAGACATAGGTCCTTTATTTCAAGGACTGAAATTCTTCCTCCAATGTTCTTGCGATCGACCCAACCGCTGGTACCCAGAGCCATCATCTCGCTTTACCCATCACCGTTCTCAGGCTTCTCTTCAAAATAAATAAAAAATACTCAATCCGTCCATCTCTGAAGCGTGGGAGTTCACTCTCATCTTCAATTACGGCTGAAAAATGTCAGGCAGCTTATGTCACTGTGGTTACCACAGCATCCCTGGAGGAGGAGGGGAGGGGGGGGTCCTATTCAGACGTCAAAGGAATACATTCATCTTATTTCCATTCCTGTGTGTGTGTGTGTGCGCGCATTATTTAATATAATAATAACAATATAACAATACATAATAAAATAATATAATATAATAATATATAATATGTGCGACTTTAATTAAATTGTCTATTTTCTGTTCAGCTCTGGGGGATTTCCGCTGTCCACACAGTGGTGGTCCTGAATATATTCAGCATTGTGTTACAGCAGTTTCACTCTTATTATTTAGGAACACAGCTATTCTCTTTGGTGACCAAGCAACCAGGCATCCAAACCGGACCGGACTCCGTGTCACATAAGATGTAAATTATATTTAGTTTGTGTCTGACGCGTTGTGAGAATGACGTGAATATAAATCAACTTGTGTGCGCAAGCGTGACACGCATTGCAGACCGCAAATTACCGCAAATTAACTTTCGTTTTTACTTCCGTGAAAGTGAAAGTCTAACGCTCCCATTGGTTGTATTAAGGAGGGGGAGGGGCGAGGTGTTTTCCCCCCAATCAGAAGCGCAGCGTCATTGTTATGACAATTAGTTGTCACTGTTGGTTAGGGACCTGCACACGTTATTGCGAATGCTGGCATCATGTCGTTCTCAAAGTCCCCAAAGCAAAAGAAAATAACAATAAAAATAACCGAGAATTCAAAGAAGAATGGACAGAGAAATGCCACTATGAATCACAGCTATTTTAAACAGCAGTATTTCCAGAACAAAGAGGTGAGGACAGCAAAAGTTATTTTTTTGTCATGGAGACAATTATGAAGCTAGTGAACTAGCCTCCTCAGCACTGCCTTTTGCGAGCATTTCTGACAAAGGTAAGTTTATGACTCTGGGTTGCATTGTATGATGGCCAGTCATCTGTATTAAACAGACTGAGGTTGACTCTTATTTTGCTGTGTGTGAGTAGTTTGCATTTGGCAACATTTGGCAAAATTATTTTGAGGTCATAGTAAAGAAAAGTGTGTGTGTCATTCTCACTCACTCACTCACTCACTCACTCACTCACTCACACCAGGTCTCCAAGGCCAAGGCAGCACAGTGTGTGACCTGATGTCAGCAATACCTTCCTCCCAAAGAAAGTTGGAGATCCTCAGGAGTGACATAACAGAGTCACAACAATTTCAAAACTATTTTGATGATTTCAGTCTGTGTAAGCAAGTCTTGCTCTGTATTGGATGTCCATTTCCGGTGAAGAATGTTCAAGAATTCTCAAGAGAGGCACAGAGCATCTTCCTGTGGGCAAATGTTTAGAGCTGATAGATCTCCAGGAAAATGTTTCTCTGAAGGATGTGGACTGTGACCCTGTGACATTCTGGACAAAGATGGCTACTGCAGCAAATGTCCCCCACCTTCAGAAGGTGGACATTCATTTGCTTATCATGTTTGGTTCCACATATTGCTGTGAGTGGATTTTCCACGATGAACGTTGTGAAAACACATACCGCAAATGAACCCTTGGGTCAGTGAGGTTCAAGACATTGGCTACAGGCCATCAGTGCCATTTCTCCCACTAGTTCAAGCCACCATGCTGTACTATTGAATGTGTGTGTATGTGTTATGGATGTTGATTTATGTCATGCCGTTTATTGGCATTGTTCCCGACCCTTGACCTTTAATCAAATTCACAAGTGGACCTTTAATAAAAAAAGTTTGAGTACCCCTGTGCTACAGCATGAAGATTTAAAACTTGAAGGGGGTTCATATTATGCTTTAGTGACTCTTCCCTTCCCTTCAGATTTTTTGTCGACAAGAACTTTCTCAGATAGCACTCTCCTGAACGGACTGAAATGGCTCGTTTGCAGACATGCTTTGACCAATCACAGCAGACTGGGCTTTTCACGAGGGAGGGCCTTAAAAGAGTCCTGTACATTCAAGGTTCAGATCGACCGACGAACTGAAAACAAATATTGACAACGGACAGAGAATGGACAACAGACAACACTCGTATGATGATCATGATGTGTTAGTCCTTGTCACACCTCAAGCGCTGTTCAAATGTGGTCAAGTCATCAACTCGTTCACACATTTATACCAATCTAACAATGGACATTTGTTTTTAGCCAAAAAACATAACAGGGGCGTGTTTACATGACTCTTACAATTGTATGTGCGTTTGTTGTAATGTCAACTTCAACCTCTGACCATATGGTAGCCAGTGTCTCTGTGGTCCAGTGGATAGTGCTGCTGTTTAACAACACACTGCAGACCCCGGGCTCAAGTGCTGCTGAGAAGAGCTCTCCTAAGAAAACAAATTGCTCTTTGGAAATAATCTCAAATGAATTGCGGAGTCAATTATATATTGGGAGCGTGTTGTAACAGGTGTCTCAGCGGTGCACTTGGTAGAGCTGTTGATGATCAGTGATGAAGCCCCATGTTCACTGAGAACGCTCTCATTGGAAACCCAATTACATTTTTGATAGTCAATTATAAATTCCGACCATGACATACTGGGCGTCTCTGTGGTCCGGTTTTATAGAGCTGTTATTGATTAGTTGTGGAGGCCCAGGTTTTAGTCCTGCAAAGATTGATGTTAAATGTGTGTATGAATGTATAAGTATTGAGCGAGGTTAATGGAGAGAGTGAATGAATGTGAGAGAGTAAATTAATGTGTGAGTGAATGGGTGAGTAAAGGAGCCATACTATACCACTTGGCACTGCCAGTGAACACAATGCATTGGCAGCTGTCTACCAGCCCTAACTGAGTGTGGATACAATTATTTGATCTGCTGAGAGATTAGATCTCTCACTAAACTATCTCTCACCCACTAAACCTTTTCCTCCATCCTCCATCCCCTCCCCCACCTCCTCTCTGCTCCCGGACGATTTTGCCAACTTCTTTGACAAGAGGGTCTGTCACAAGCCGAGTGTAGGTTGGACCCAGAATGCAGACCAAGACACAATGAAGCGATAACGTGGAGCTTTATTGAAGCAAACAACAAAAGAGTGATCGGGGACAGGCCAGGGGTCTGGATACCGGGAAGTCGATCCGCGGAGTACCGACAGGTAGTAGACAGGCGAGTAGTCCGGGACGGGCAAGGGGTCTAGGTACCGGGTGGTCGGAGTAACGACAGGTATCAGACCGGAGAACGCGGGACAGGCGAGGGGTCTGGATACCGGGAGGTCGAAGTAGCGACAGGTATTAGACCGGCGAGTGACGCGGGACAGGCGAGTAATCGGGATACCGGGACATCGGCGTAACGATTCCGTCCAGAAAGTACACAGTAATAAGTACGACCTAGCCCCGAAGTAACGGGACGCCAGGGTATATATACACCCCCCGGTGAGGTGATTAACCTAATCACTCTCGGCAATTGCCGACAGGTGTGTGTGTGCGCCGCCAAAGCCAGCGCCTTGGCCACGCCCCCTGTCAACCACTGTAACCGTGACAGTACCCCCCCCCCCCCCCTCAACGGGCGCCTCCTGGCGCCCAACCCGGCTTGTTGGGGTTTTCCTGGTGGCAGACGAAACCATTTGCAGAGAAAAAAAACGAATTCAACCATGACAGGTCACAATCAATCATTAATCAATCCCTCTCCTTGGTAGGTTGTAACCCCTTCCCCAGTTCAGTGACGCACCAGACAGTTTGTATAATCTGGTCCGATTTTAGATTTGACATAACGCCACGTCATTATTCCGATTTAGATACCGATAACGGACATTTAAGTGCCGAAATACAAGATAATGTATGTATTAATAATAAATGTGTATGAAGTTGTTCCTCCGATCCGTCTCCTGTACAAACCAACGTGATGGTGTTCGGGGCTGCGTTCTAAAACCTATGTCCTTCTTCATCATCATGCCATGTCTGGTGTTTGCAAAATCAAATAGAAGATCGACCAGATAATAAACACCTCTCGGTGGTGATGTGGAGAGAGCTGTTGGTGTTCAGGTCATCATCGAGTGCTGGGGTTCAAACCCTGCAAGAGCAGTTCCATGGAAACCTTTCATTTTGGGAAAGCAGCGATGTAGCGGAGTGATCTCACCCCACATCTCCAGGGTTGATGGGTCAACCCTGGAGATGTGGGGTGAGATCACTGTGGGGTTTGTCTCTTTGGCAACAGAGGTTATTTTGGAAAAGAATGTCTTGTGAATTAAATGTTAAATGCAACCTCTGTTTGATATCAACCCTGGAGACCCCAGAGAGACCCTGCCCATCTCCCTGGAAAACCTTACCTGACTTTTTAAATGTAACAATGTCTGAACGTAATGTGTATATATAACCTCTGACCAGTTCATAACCCGTGTCTCGGAGAGATAGAAAAGGGCCAGTTGAAGAACTTTTGCAGAGACTGAGATAAAAACACGTCTTTATTGGAGCACTCAACCCCAATACAGACAACACGACAATACTAGGTACTTCAGTAAACACGACACAATACTAGGTACTTCAGTAAACACTACACAATACTAGGAACTACAGATAACAGTACAATACTAGGAAATACAGACAACACTACAATGCTAGCTACTACAGTATATACTACACAATACTAGATACTACAGCCACAATTACGCAATATTACAGTTAATACTACTCAAGGTACAGTTAACACTACAGTTAACAGAACAACACTGGGTACTACAGTCTACACTACTAGGCACTACAATACCAAAACATACAGTCTACACTACTAGGCACCACAATACTAAATACTACAGTCTACACTACTAGGCACTACAATACTAAATACTACAGTCTACACTACTAGGCACTACAATACTAAATACTACAGTCTACACTACTAGGTACTACAATACCAACACATACAGTCTACACTACTAGGCACTACAATACTATATACTACAGTCTACACTACTAGGCACTACAATACTAAATACTACAGTCTACACTACTCGGTACTACAATACTAAATACTACAGTCTACACTACTAGGCACTACAATACCAAATACTACAATCTACACTACTAGGTACTACAATAATAAATACTACAGTCTACACTACTAGGTTCTACAATACTAAATACTACAGTCTACACTACTAGGCACTACAATACCAAATACTACAGTCTACACTAAGTCAAGTCAAGTCAAGTCAAGTTTATTGTCACTTTACAGTTTAAGTATAAAGCAGTGATGTGAAAATCACACAAGCAGTTATAAAAATTAGATAAAAATAGAATAAAAATAGAATAAAGTAAAAAAATAAAAATAAAAATGCAATTTATAAAATGCTAAATATCGGCACAGAAAAGAGCAATATGTATATATAAATCAATGTAATAAAATATACATTGTTATATGCTATACGACCTTGTTCAGCAGCCTGATGGCCTGACTGTGGAAGCTATCTCTAAGCCTATTTGTACGGCACTTGATACTGCGGTATCGCCTGCCTGACGGTAAAAGTGTGTACAGTTCGTGGCTGGGGTGGGCAATGTCTTTATGATGCGTTTGGCCTTGGCCACGCACCGCTGATTGTATATATCCAGGAGGGAGGGGAGCTCACCTCCAACGATATACTGGGCCGTCCGCACCACCCTTTGAAGTGCTCTCTTCCCGTACCAGGCGGTGATACACCCTGTAAGAACACTCTCGATAGTGCCGTTATAGAATGTTCTCAGGATGCGGGGGCCCATGCTGAATTTTGCCTGAGGAAATACAGGTGTTGTTGGGCCCTTTTCACCACGTGTGTGGTGTGCGTGGACCATGTGAGGTCCTCGGAGATGTGCACGCCGTGGAACTTGAAGCTGCTGACCCTCTCTACTGCAACACCGTCGATGGAGATAGGGCTGTGCTCTCCCCTCTGCTTCCTGAAGTCCACGATCACCTCCTTGGTCTTCTTGACGTTGAAGGCGAGGCTGTTCTCCTGGCACCACTGCTCCAGCGATCTGACCTCCTCCCTGTAGGCTGTGAGTAGAGGAGAGGGCTCAGCACGCATCCCTGGGGGGCTCCCATGTTGAGGGTCAGTGGCTCTGGTGGTGCTGCCCATCCTCACCACCTGGCGGCGGTCAGACAGGAGGTCCAGTATCCAGCTGCACGTGGATGGAGGCACGCCTAGACCTCTTGGTGTCGAGCTTGGCAGGAACTATTGTGTTGAACGCTGAGCTGTAGTCCACAAACAGCATTCGCACATAACAGTTCTTTCCCTCCAGGTGGGAAAGGGCAGTATGGAGGGCCATGGCGTCGTCCGTGGATCTATTTTGACGATATGCAAATTGCCATGGGTCCAGCGTGGCAGGTAACACGGAGCAAATAAAGTCCTTGACCAACCTCTCGAAGCATTTGCTGACAATCGAGGTGAGGGCTACAGGTCTATAGTCATTCAGGCATGTTACCTTGGGTTGTTTAGGGACAGGCATGATGGTGGACATCTTGAAGACCACGGGGACAACAGCCTGGGACAGGAAGAGGTTGAAGATGTCTGCAAAGACTCCTGCCAACTGATCTGTGCATGCTCTGAGGACGCAGCCCCGGATGTCGTCGGGGCCTGCCACCTTACGGATGTTCAGCCGCTTGAAGGTGCGGCGCACATCCGCCTCAGAGATGCTCAGCAGGCTGGTCTCCTCAAGCGGCACTGGCTTCGGCGGGCTGCCGTTCACGTCGAACCGAGCAAAAAAAGTATTTAGCTCTCCTGGGAGGGAGGTAGAGGAGTTCTCTACACAACTGGTTCTCCCTCTGAAGTTCGTTATCGTCTGCAGCCCCTGCCACATACCCCTCGCATCGTGGCTCTTGAATTTATCTTCCACTCTGTCCTATACTCGCGCTTGGCAGTGACGATGGTCTTACGGAGGTCGTAACGGGCTCTCGTATTTTCCTCCGTATTCCCGGAGCCAAAGGCGGCGTTACGCACGTGTAGGGCAGCGCGAACATCGTCGTTAATCCACGGTTTCTGGTTGGGATATATCCGAACCGACTTGGTCGGAACAACGTCATCTATGCACTTCTTGATGAACCCGGTGACCGACGACGCGTACTCGTTGATGTTATTGTCCGAGGCAACGCGGAACATGTGCCAGTCAGCGCGATCAAAACAATCCTGCAGCATAGAGTCCGATTGGTCCGACCAGCATTGGACCTCCAATGCTGCTTCAGTCTCTGCCTATAGGCAGGGAGTAGCTGGATAGAGCTGATTTGCCGAACGGTGGGCGGAGGAGGGCCTTGTAGCCATCACGGAAGGGGGTGTAGCAGTGGTCGAGGATCCGCTCGCCCCGTGTGTTGCTCGTTATGTGTTGGTAGAACTTTGGGAGAACCTTCTTCAGGTTCGCCTTGTTGAAGTCCCCCCCCACGATGAGAGCAGCCTCGGGGTGTGCCGACTCCTGTTCGCTAATAGCCCCACACAGTTCCTTCAGCGCTGTGTCCGTGTTGGCTTGTGGGGGAATGTAAACAGCGGTTACCACTGTAAACTCCCGAGGTGGCCAGTATGGACGGCACATAAGCATCAGGTACTCCAGGTCCGGGGAACAGAAAGACTTGAGGGGATGTACATGAGTTTGGTTGCACCAAGATCTATTTATCATGAGACATACCCCCCCTCCGCGATCTTTACCGGAAAGAGCCTTTGTTCTGTCTGCCCGGTGGACGGAAAATCCCGTCGGCTCGATAGCTGCGTTGGTAACCCCCTCCGACATCCATGTCTCTGTAAGGCAGATGATACAATTGTCCTTAGTTTCCCGGTGGAATTGAATACGAGCCTGTAGTTCGCTTAACTTATTGTCCAGAGACTGTACATTAGCCAGTAGAATGGTGGGTAATGGGGGGCGATCGGATCGACATCTCAGCCTGACTAGCTGACTCGCTTCCCTCGCTTCCTCCGGCGACGCTTGCGTGAAATCGTGCCCAAGATGGTCGGAGAAAATCCAGCTGTGACTTTGGGCGGGACGTACGAGTCGAAAGAATGAAAAAACTCTGGTAGGCGGCGAGCGACTGTCGATCTGATCTCCAGAAGTGTGCAAAAGTTATAAATGAATGTGCTGCTATCTTCCTGAACTAAAATAGTTGCGATAAAAAGAATAAATAACAAAAAACTGCGTCGTTGTGCGGGAGCTCGCGACACGGCAGCCATCTCGTACGGCGCCATACTCCAATGGCGTACTACATACTCCACTACTAGGTACTACAATACTAAATACTGCACTGTTTGTTACTAGGTACGACACTTTACACTTATCAATACTAGGTCCTCTATTAAAACTGATGCTAAATCACTACACTATATTTAACAGCAGTCGACCTCTGACCTTCAGGGGATTATTAAAGTGTCACCTTACCTTGAAAGCCTTGTTGGGTTTAGGGGACATCGCCATGGCAGCGGCAGTCATGTGGTCCTGCATGACCCGTGATTGGTCAGCAGCACCTATACACAGGAAGGGAATTTATATAATTATACCATAACTTCAATACTAGTATAGTAACAACTTAAGCTAATTTTGCTAATACATTTTAAAAAATAACGCCAATACTAGTATAATTCCAATGTGATACAACAGTTATATACATACATTCACTTGTCACAGTGAATGTGTGTTTCAGTGTTTCAGTGTGTTTCAGGTGTGTTTCAGTGTTTCAGTGTTTCAGTGTTTCAGTGTGTTTCAGTGTTTCAGTGTTTCAGTGTTTCAGTGCAGTGTTTCAGTGTTTCAGTGTCAGGGGAGTGGCAACACTCTCTGCTCTGGAGATTCTTGTTCAAGTCCTGGTGTGAGTATGAATGGTAGTGTGAGTATGGGTGTGTGGCTTTCCCTGTTGTGTGGGAGTGTGGACTGATGAATTAGTGGGTCTCTTGAGTTTTATGATTCATAAATATTTTTATAAAGAATATCTGAACCAAAATCCATCACCATTTGCACACACAGTATACTATGTTTAACACTCAACATGATCCCCATATAGACATGTTGTCTTACTTAACACTTCAACATATACTTAACACATTGTAATAGTTCAAACATTATCAAAGTTACCTTAAAACATCAAAATTCACAAGAAAAACCTCAGCAGGAATCGAACAGAGGTCTCCAGAAATGCTAACCTGCAGCTCTCCCAACCACGCCACCAAGACACTGATTACCATATGCTCACTTTATGACTTATGATGATTACAATTCACATGTTAGTTAGTAGTTTCCAAAATGTTGTTGGGTTTCCAAGGAAAGCGTTCTTAGCGGGACTTGAACGGACATCTCCAAAGCTGTTGACCAATTGATCTGTCAACAGCACCACAGAGACAAGTGCGCTGATTCTGATTCATTGACATTACAATTAACAGAACACGTTCCACAAATTCACAGCACAAACCTCAGTGGGAATCGACCACATCTCCCGAACTGCTAACCAGAAACTCTCACAACTGCTCCAAGGAGACGTTCACAATTTGCAAGTCTAAGTATATGACACTACAATTGACATGACGGTTTCCAATATATTCTTGGGTTTCCAAGGAGAACCTTATTATAGCATTCCATTGTACTGGTTGCACATGAGGCAAATAAAAACATCTAGAATCTTGAATCATGGATGTCATGTCAAGTGATTGTCAGGTGAATTATAAACGGATGGAGTGATCTGAGTTGCTCAGCGCTGGAGACCCGGGTTCAAGTTCTGCTGAATGTTCTCTCCTTAATGAACATAATGAAATCTTGAAGTTTTGCAAAATTAACAATATCATGTGAATCGTTATGTCAATTATAAACTCTGAGTGGATCAGTATTATTGCCATGGTGACAGTTAAAACATGGTCATACTTACCTTACAACATCATCAGTCCCAATACAAACCTCAGTGGGAATCGAACTCAGGTCTCCAGAACAGCTGACCTTCAGCTCTCACAACTACGCCACCGAGACACTTGCCAAGGGTTCCAAGGAGGCGAGTGTTATTAGCAGGACTTGAACTAATCTCCCTCCAAAGCCATATCCGTCTTCAGCACCACAACTCCTATGATTTGGTCGGTAGTGTTAATTGATATCACAATCCATCCGCTCACCCGTCCGAGACACTTAGACTCAAACCCGCACTTACGATACACAGCACTGGGGGGGAGAAAGACTGTGCCAAAAAAACCATGTGTAAATACCGCTTTGGTTTCTCCACAAAGTGTGTTAATTTGCAGTATTTGCATACTTTCTTTTTTCCAATTTGTTTAGTATGAAAGGAGGCAGCCGTACTGAAGGTGGTCCGTTGGTTCAACGTGATCGAAGCCCTTTGCCTCAACCACTGCTAAAGTTGCGCTGCGTGGTACAGATGACAGCAACACATTCTGCTAGTTCAAAGTGACCTGTCCGTTGGCGTTGTCTTTGTGCAAAAAATACTTTCGTTCATCTTAAAGTGACGGCCAGCGCGTCCAATCATTGTCGACATGATAGAGACCTACGGTGGTCTAAATCAGGGGTTCCCAACCGCCGGGCCGCGGACCGGTACCGGGCCGTGGAGGTGTTACTGCTGGGCCGCGAAACAGCTGTGTGTTTATCATCATATTTGACTCAAATAATTTGAGTATAGGTGAACGGCGGGCGGTATAATCTATATATAGAGATTATATATATAGTATAATCTATATATATAGATTATATAGCGGTATATATGGGCGGTATAATCTATATATAGAGATTATATATATAGTATAATCTATATATATATAGATTATATAGCGGTATATATGGGCGGTATAATCTATATATAGAGATTATATATATATAGTATAATCTATATATAGATAATAGCGGTATATATGGGCGGTATAATCTATATATATAGATTAAATATATATCGGCGGCATAACGAGAGACTTTCATTTGCATGCGCTACTAAAGAGACTACGCGCTAGTGATGTGTCGGTCGCGAACGAGCCGGCTCAAAGAGTCTGCTCTTTTAAGTGAACGACGGGAGCCGCCTCGCACCCGCGAACGAGCCGCGTACATGCGCAGAGCGCATGACAACCGGTCCGCGACAGGTAAGGGAACTAACAAAGCTCTCTGACATCAGGAAATTACTATCTTTCTTTGGAATATTCAGTATATTATGGAGCCCCTAAAATCCCAAAAGTTAATATATTTTTATCTTGTGCGCACAATAACTTTAAACAACTTTTGGGACTCCGTAGTATATTCATTCATATGCAGATATATTGTTGGTCAGCAGAAGGCCCACATATGAACAACTGCAAGATAATCGTAATGTTTGACGAGGAAAAGGGTTTTTGCTAATAGTCAACCTTCTAATGTAAAGTCATGTCATATTTAAGAGTAAAAAACACAATACCTTTCAATTTGCTGCCATCTAAAGTTACAATTCGTAACTGAAAAATATATATTATTCAACTTTAAAACAAGTTGTTCCACTTCCACTCCTACCTTTTCATAATGTTTAGGTCTGTATGTGAAAGCCATCTAACCAAATACTTGTAAAAACAATAAAAACAAATCATATACTTATAAAATATATTTTACTTTCAACAACAACACATGACCACAAACTAGCATGTTAACGTTAACGTTTTGGTCCTTTGGATGACAGCTAAATTAACAAGTGTTTTCTGGCATTTTTTTTATTTATTGGAAAGTTGATATGGACACTTAAGAGGGCTGAGCAGTCTGCCCCCTAGTGGCTCCTGTCTGCGTGTGCGGCGCATGGTCCACCAGGACCTGCACCGTCTGGGCCAGCTGAGCCAGGCCCTCGTCCTCCGTGATCCACTGGGGGGCACACATGGCTTCCTGGGGGGGAGGGGAGGTATCAGAGGGGTGGCGGTGATCAATGTGTTCCTACAGAAAGATAGACGTCCATAGCCACCTTTTCATTAGAGCCGTGCAACATGCAGTTGTGTCGTTATGGAGACAGAAATCGTAGGCTACTAAATACCAAACCATGCGAAGGAAGAGTGCGACTGACACTGAAAAGCAAAAGAACAGGACAGGAGGAGGAGGCATGAAGCGTGAGGTTGCAACCCAAAGATCCTGTGAAGCAGTCGTAGGAGACCAAACACCGCCATTGTTTTCCCTCCCAAATACGGTCGGCCTGCTTCTTTAAAAACGCAGCTCGGAATGGTTGGCGTCCAGTCAAGTGCGTGACAAGCAAATGGCATAGCCGTTTCAGACCCAGCCGCGATATGATGGAGATGAGTGAAATTATCTAATGAAAGGGTTGCCAGGGTGAGAGAGAACTATTTTAAACCTGCACTATGTACGCTGTTGTCCCATGGGGAAAACGTTTGCGATGGTTGGATCAAATGAATAAAATGCTTTGTAGGGGAAATAGATCGGACGGATCGCCGCGTTTTATTCTTGAGAAACCTTTTAACTTAACCCTTGTAACTTTTAAGGACAACAGTTAAATAGTGCAGGTTTAACCGTCTTTGTATTTTGTTCATCTAGATCAACAACACAAGCACTGACTATACAATCCAGTTGCCCTGATTCTAGTGGTCCAAGAACCAATCAGGGTAAGGGATGAATGATTGGAAGTGAAATATGATTTGCCGACACGACCGCCACCTCTATGCCAAACATGTATATATTTCTAGAGAGAAGTCAGTGGCCATTGAAACTATTAATGCCACAACATGCACATAAAGAAATGAACATACAGAAGCATCCACACCGAAGAACCTAAAAAGAAAGCACATGCACCAACATGTGGTTAAGAGACGGCGTCCATCACCAACATGCCGTGAACTAGGAAGAGGAGTGTGGAAGGAGAACAGATCAATACAGAGGAGAACCCAGTGTGATGAGTTACCTTGGCTGAACAAAACCCTTCTTCTTGAACGACAATGACAGACCTATTGGCAGAGCGGCACACACACGCAAAAACAACACGCTGACAGAACCAAAAAGCACATCGACGCATTGAGCAGCAACACAGACACAAGCGCAACGCTTCTTATGATCAAAGTGTTTTTAATTATTTACAACAGAAGGCGGCTGGGGTTTGGGGTAGGGAGGGAAACGTAGAATTTGTATAAACTCGACTCTCAGTTAATTACACAACCATTGTATAAATATTATAAAATACAACAGCATTTCTGTTCCGTTCTGCGATCATCCTCATCATCATTAATAAAGTTTGGTCTAAGCCAGTGGGTGAATAGGTGTTTGTTATGAGATGTTTTTATAAAAACGAGACAGGACACGCAGGCCAGTTACGGACAAAGAGAAAGTGGTTATGATGTAGCTACACCTACGAGAGGTGGTTGCGGATCCCCTTAGTACAGCATGGGTATAAAAACGTGGATACAAAATATCTCGCATATCAAAAGTTACCTCTGGTAGTGTGTGTAGACAACAACAAACCCTGCCTTAAGTGCACAGGTGACGTCACGTACAGCCTGGCATACAAAATGAGCCAATCAGAAAAGTGCAACTGCACCAACCAGTGTTTGTCCAATGGGGGGGGGGGGGGGGCGGGTCTTAGTTATTGGGAGTGTACATTTGCCCAATGAATGAAGGGGAAAAACAACCCAACCACACTCCACCAACGCCTTGGTATGATGAAGAGTGGTTCGTGTTATGATAGTAGGATGGTCTTTAAGTGTTAACTCAAACGCTTGTGTTGTGGCACAAACATCACACAGACTTATAAAGAACATTTTTAAGAGAGCATGTACAACAAAAAAACAGGAGAAAAAAAAACCAAAACAGGAGCCATTTGGTGTGAACTATGAAAGACTTGCCTTTCTGAGATTTGATTATTGAATTGTGAAATATTGAGACATTCTTATACATTTAAATCGATAAAATACTGACAAGCATTTGACGGGTGTGTAATGTGTATGTGTTCAGGAGACGTTAAGGGGCATGAAAGAGTTAAATCTGCCTTTTTCACCAAGCATTTTGCAGCGGTAACAAAATAAATAAAAATAAAATAATTTAATTTGTTTACATTTATACAGACGTAAAGCAACGAAACCTGGTCGAATTGACAGGTGGACAAAACAGCCAAGAACAAACGTACCGTGTGTGTTGTGGATTTGCCACGTTAAGCTTTGAGGCGTTACTACACTGACCCCTGGTGGTCACAACTACAATTGCAGCTAAAAAAAATGGATCTGCCGGTGGGTCGATAGGAGGCACTATATAATCGTCTTCTCTTAGTAGCATCGAACATTATAAACCACCTGAGTGCTCATAACCTCTGGTATGCGGATATAAAACAAAAAACAATCTCATATACAAACTTCCTCAAGGCTTCAAAAACAACTCACATTCACATTTCATTTAGTCCGTGTCAAGTAGCCAACTCTTAGCCTCTCTTCACAAGTGGTCTGACAACGCTGTGCGCTAACAAGTAGTGTGTGTGTGTGTCTACGTTGCCTTTAAGACACACACAGGCACACGTCCAGCTCTGGCCAAAAGCCTTCACCTGCAGTGTACTGTTTCACCTGAAACCCTCCTTTACAAAGTGTGCATCCAACACGTGTAACACGTGCATTTATCAAAAGGTACTCTTTCGTCACATGGCTCTATTCGCCAGATACACACACACACACACACACACACCAAACATTCCCTTGGTCTGCGACAGCCCTGTGTGTGTGTGTGTGTGTGTGTGTGTGTGTGTGTGTAGGTCACACTCTAGCCCTACAACTCACTCACAACTCCAGACAGACCATACCTTTGTGTTAGTTGGACAATCAGGCAGACAGGCACATGTATTAATAAAGAAAAACAGGTGTGTGTGTGTGTGTGTGTGTGTGGTGTGTGTGTGTTGACAATAACAATACGGGCCATAAGCACACAGACTGGTCCCTGTGGTGGCGCCTGCTCCTCTACACCAGAAGGAGGCGGTAGAGAGCGCAGAGCACAGCCATGAGCAGACCGTAGAAGAGCAGGAAGCCTGGGGAGAGCAGCGAGGAGGACGAGGAGGAGGCGGAGGAGGAGAGGAGGGGGCTGACGGTCTCTGCTGGCTCCTTAGGGGTGGTGGTAGTGCCCTCCTTCTCCTGCTCCTCCTCCTCCTCCTCCTCCTCCAGCTCCAGTCTGGCGGCGGCAGCCGACACGGCGGCCACACAGCGCAGCACGGCGGGCAGCTTGCAAAGAAGCACGTCGGAGCACACACACATCTCCGTCTGAGGCCCAGAGGAGGGAGTCGGGAGGGGGGGTGTGTACGTGTGTGTGGTGTGTGTGTGTGTGTGGTGTGTGTGTGTGTGTGTGTGTGTGTGTGTGTGTGTGTGGTGTGTGTGTGTGTGTGTGTGTGTGTGTGTGTGTGAGGGCAAAGAGAGAGAGAAACAAACAAAACAACATGTCAGATCAGGTTGAGGTACAAACAAAGACATCATCAGACGGTAAATTTCAGTGACAAAACAAGTACAGGTAAAGCACAAAGGTTAAAGGTCGCCTCCGATCGACCTCTGATCAACGGGCTCGCCCCGTGACATTTCAGACGGAAAAGAGACACAGAAAACAACCTCAGCTGGAGGTACCGGTAGGTGGCCTTAAACGGGTGAGGAGATGTACGCAAATATATACAGTATATATATATATATATATATATATATATATAAACGTGTATATAAACATATATATATATAAACACGGCGAGGGAAAACCGGGGAGCAAGGCGTGGGGGGGGAAAGGCTGTGACCCACTCACCTCGGGGACCCCCAGCTTGCAGCAGGCGGTGATGAAGTTCTCCAGGTTGAGGCGGGACTTGGCCGAGCTCAGCTTAGGCTGTGAGTGAGCAGGGGACAGAGCAGGGGTCAACAGACGTCACACACACACACACACACACACACACACACACACACACACACACACACACACACACACACACACACACACACACACACACACACACACACACACACACACACACACACACACACACACACACACACACACACACACACACACACACACACACACACACACACACACACACACACACACACACGGGGGGGGGAGGGATCCTACTGTGGGTTTGTGTTAGACAGACAATGTTATTGGCATGCACAAAATGCCATTGTGAGGAAATAAAACCCACGTTTGAAGCATTACAAGGGGGCAATGTCGTCCAATGTAGCTTAGTCAAGAGTTTCCCGAACAGAGTGCCCTGATTGGTCAGAAATATATGATATTAAATATTATATATTACATTCCACTATCATACCAGAGCAGACACTCCACTCCCCTCCCCTCCCCTCCCCTCATCACAGCTGACAATGACTACAGCATGTCTAACCAATAAAACTCTTCTGACCAATGAGAGCTCTTCAAGGCGCCCGGCACATGGTCAAACCGTGACCGCTTTGATCTCATGCAGAAGAACCCAAGGTGGGAGGGGGGTCGGGGGGCGGGTCTTACCACGGCGGGGGAGGGGACGTGGATGATGGGCACGGAGCGCGGGCGGATCTGATTGGCCAGCTGGCAGAGGATGGTGCCGTCGGACAGGGCCTCCCCCAGGTCCTCCGGGAGCGTGACCTTCAGCCGCGACTCCAGAGTCTGTGGTGGAGAGAGGAGGACCACAGGGGGGTTAGGGGTCAGGTAAGCAGGTGGTGGTGGGGGGTTGGGAGAGATCACAGAGTATCGGTGGAGGAGTCGTGACTGCAGTTCCATCACCTTGCGTAGCTTTAGGACCTCCGGCCGGTGGTCCCTCGGCGAGGACAGAGTGGTGCGGGATTCGCTCCGACCGTACTCCCCCAGGTTCTGGAAGGACCCTGGAGACCAGGAGACAGAGAACCAGGCTGCTGTGAGGGTTCTGTGTTTTACAGTGGTCTGTGTTTTACAATGGTCTGTATTTTACAGTGGTCGGTATTTCACAGTGGTCGGTATTTTCGCATTATCGTTTGAGTATAATTAATTGTTTCTATTTTTCACAATTTCTGTAAAGCATTGCCACTTTTGTTACACTGCTCATTCTGCATGTGTATGTGACAAATAAAGTTCTTGAATCTTGAATCTTTACAGTAGTCAGTTTTTTCCAGTGGTCGGTATTTTACAGTGGTGTGTATTTTACAGTAGTCTGTAGTTGACAGTAGTCTGTAGTTTACAGTAGTCGGTATTGTACAGTAGTCGGTATTGTACAGTAGTCGGTATTGTACAGTAGTCTGTGGTGTACAGCAGGGTTTCCACTAGGATTGTTTCTTGCCGGTCAAGTGTCCGGACAGATTTTATTTTACCGGACAAATTCAAAACTTACCGGTCATGTTTCAAAAACAGTCTATATTACAAACGCAACTATAATGTACACCTAGATTGACGAAAGAATGACAAAGACCTCAAATAAATTTGACTATTTAATGAACAACAAAACGAACAAGAACGATTGAGCAAAACCTTGTTAGCCGCAAAAATCGAGGCTATTTCAAAACACCTTTACGGTTACGGTGGTTGGCAGGGGGCGTGGCCAAGCCACGTGTGCTGGCGGCGCACACACACACACCTGTCAGCTATTGCCGCATCTAATGGTTAATCACCTCACCTGGGGTATATATACCCTGGCTCCCCGGTACCCCAGTGTTAGGTTGTACTGCACGTTGTTCATGTTACGTTGTTACATTCTGGACGGACATCACCACGCTGATGTCCCGGAGATCCAGATCCTGTACCGTCCGGTCACCCGCCTGTCTCGCGTTACTCTGGTCCATACGAGCTCCCCGGTCATTATAATTACATGTCTGGTAACTGTCGCTATTCGACCTCCCGGTACCCAGACTCCTCCCCCGTCCCGGACTACTCGCCTGTCTGGTACCTGTCGCTACTCGACCTCCCGGTACCCTGACCCCTGGACTGTCCCCGTTCACCCTTGTGTGTTGTGTTTGCTTTGAATAAAGCTTTACGTATCGCTCCACTGTGTCTTGGTCTGCATTCTGGGTCCCCCCGAACAATCCCAATCGTGACATGTAGTCCGTTTTAACATAGGCTACATGGCATCACATTTACCCTGTAGGCTACCAGGCAACTTTTTGCTTTCTCCATAATTTCATTGCGGCAAAGTCCTCTGCTGCCGAGCTGAAATCAAAGGTGTCTAATGTGTCTTTGCAGCTTGCAATACGCATAAGTCCATCACTCTCTCCTCCTCCAGACGACTCCGCAGTGATGTTTTCAAACCATTCAGCAGGGAGAAGCCCCTCTCTGCTGGCACGCTTGACACGGGCAGAACACAGGCCCTTTGAGCCAGTGTGGCCCAGTCGGGGTACAGCTCGCTGAACTCAGACATTAGCACTTGGCAAGCTGTCACAAACATTAAAGCCCCATAGCCGTGGAGCGCTAACATTAAAGCCCCATAGCCGTGGAGCGCTAACATTAAAGCCCCATAGCCGTGGAGCGGCCATCACTGCACCTGCATCTCGTCGGGCGCGCGTGACGTCATGAGAGGGGCGGCAGCTGATTGGTCACTTCATTCGGTCACCCTTTCGGGGGGGAGGGGGCAGTAATAAAGCTGTCAAAACTCAAATGTCCAGGATCTAAGTTTAGTATGAGCATTATTACCGGACATTTTGACGGGCAGGTTTTTAAATTACCGTTTTTTTAAATATTTTTTACCCGCTAAAAATCGGTAAATACCGGCTAACGGAAACCCTGGTGTACAGTAGTATGTGGTGTACAGTGGTCTGTGGTGTACAGTAGTCTGTGGTGTACAGTGGTCTGTGGTTTATAGTGGTCTGTGGTGTACAGTAGTCTGTGGTGTACAGTAGGTCTGTGGTGTACAGTGGTCTGTGGTGTACAGTAGTCTGTGGTGTACAGTGGTCTGTGGTGTACAGTGGTCTGTGGTGTACAGTGGTCTGTGGTGTACAGTGGTCTGTGGTGTACAGTGGTCTGTGGTGTACAGTGGTCTGTGGTGTACAGTGGTCTGTGGTTTATAGTGGTGGGTATTTTACAGTGGTGAGTATTTTACAGTGGTGAGTATTTTACAGTGGTGAGTATTTTACAGTGGTCTGTGGTTTATAGTGGTCTGTGGTTTAAAGTGGTCTACAGTGGTCTGTAGTTTACAGTGTCTGCTTACCCGTGGTCTTGCAGTTGACACGGGAGGTGGCGCGGAATAGGAAACTGTTGGGCTTCTGGGCGTGGCCACCCGGGGGCGAGGTTTTGGGGGAGGACGGCACATCTGAACAGCATCAACACAAGGTTTGAGGTTTAGTTCCACTTCCTGTTCTTAGTGTCGACGGGCAGGTCCACAACCGCTAGCTACCAATGGTGTGAGAGTTGGACGGTGGCAGGCAGCTGATTGGTTTGGAGTCATATTTTTTATATTAAGCATATCTGAAGTGCTAGGAGTGCTGCCACTATGATAACATTGTCATCCATATAACATTACACTATCATACGCTATCATACTTTTGCTAGACTTTTTGGACTCATGACTGCACTGTATTCATGATGCTGCTGCACTACTGGCACTTTAAAATGCTTTAAAATGTTTTTTGCACAATACAACACATGAACATATCATCCATCAGTCCCTTTATTGTTCTTTTTATTGTGTATAGTATTTTTTATAGTATAGTGTTTTAGTAAATGCATACTGCGGGAGGGAATGGGAGTAAGCATTCCATTGTACTTGCTGCAAATGGTAAATAAAAATATCTTGAATCTAGCATCTCTATCTTATATCTTAATCTATTATATGTAAGGTGGTAAAATTGATACAGAATCTCTGCCTTCAATTGTGTGTATATGTGTGTGTGTTACCTGTTCTGCTGACAGAGCGCTGAATGGGTGTAGGGGAATGTGAGGCAGACATATGCTCAGCACTCTGGAGTGGAGAGACACAAACACATTTCAGCAAAAAAACAGGAAGGAAGGCCTCCAAGAAATCTGCTGGCCAGAGGCATCTTACAACTCTGACTGTGTCTCTCAGCGCCAGATACTCACCACACACCGTTGTCTGAGGCCAACTGGGTTGTGGCTGTTCTCTGCGACACCACTAGGGGGAGGTAAAATACCACAAATGACCGTTTGGTACAAACCAAGACACGAGTCTTGTCATTGCAAACGGTGTCCACCAAATGGCAGCATTGAGTGCTTGGAAAACAGAAGGCATCTCGCCGAGTGGGAGAAGGGTTGAAGGTTTGTTTCTTACCCTGTGCCGTTTCCTGTCTGCAGTGTCGAAGCCACTAGACTTCCTGTTTTGGGTGACGACTTTAGCAAGCTACGAAACACAGGGGGGTTTCGATACAGGGAGACCAGATGTCAATAGGAGAGAACCGTTAGACAGAAACACAGCCGGCAACCACACAAATATTATATAAATATAAAAGATAAGAAGCACAGAATGCAATCGTTAAGTATGAAAACAATTTTTAACTAATTTTTAGTTTAGTTTAAAAAAATGATTTCACAAATCTGCCAGTTTTAACCCGTTCTGCAGTGACCATATTTAATTTAAATCAATAAAAACGGTAGTGTCATACCCCTGGTCATGAGGTGTGACAGGGGGTTTGGTTTGGCTTGGGTTGTGGTCACCCTCCTCAAGGCTTTGGCTTGCCAAGCTTTCATATTCCCTTCCACCCTCATAGATACATAAAATAAGAGGCCAAATAGAGAAAATAGAGAAATATCTAGACCCCTTTTCAAAAAGTGATCCAACACACAAACAGTATTTATATTTAACACACAAACGGTCTCTGCCTTAATTAGGACGTAGGGGACGAAAATTACGATTTTATATATATATATAATATATATAATTGAATGTATTTTGTGTGTGTGTGTGTGTGTGTGCATGTTTGTATGTTTTGAACCCCACTGATTGTCATGGGCACTCTGAACTTCATTTTACATTGAATACAGTGACAATAAAGGTATCTTACATTACTATGTATTTTACTTATGGCACCCATTGCATCCCATGCACCCATGTCTCTCCTAACCCTCACTGGAAGGAGGGATCCCCTTCCACTCTGCGTTCCTTCTCTAGATTTCTTCCTCCATCATTAAGGGAGTCTGTGAAGCCCTTTGAAACTAGAACTGTGATTAAGGGCTAGACTAATACAATGAACTTCACTTGATCTTACCTCTTATCTTAAATCCATGATTTTCACAAGACCCCGGGCAGTTTACATCGCTTCTGCTACTAATGCTGCAAATGATGTCAAATAAACAAACTGCAAGAGCTAGGAATCGCTCCTCTGCTCTCTCCTTCTCCTCTCTCCTCTCCTCCCCTTCCCCCCGAGTGGTACTCACATGCCATCCCTGGCCCTCTCCCTCTCCCTCTGCTGCCTCTCCCTCTCCTGCCAGATGAGCAGGGTCCCCGGTCTCCTCTTCTCCTCCGCGCTGGGGCTGGAGGGCGAGGAGGGCGAGGAGGGCCCAGAGGACGACGGGCTCACCTCCACCCGGACATCCAGTCTGCCGGAAGGGAGGAAGGCGAGACGAGGGGAGAGAGTTGATGTGAGAGTTATGGAGGCACACGTAATACAAAACCCCTGATAGGAATTGACGGATTAATTATGCCCACACAAGCGTATTGCTGTGGAATGCATTTTGCGTCACTAGAACAGAGACCTCGCAATGACAACAATGCCTTTTTGAGGACCCTTGCTCATCGTCAATATATATACAGTATATATATATGTGTGTGGGGCGGCAGTAGCTCAGTCTGTTGGGACTTGGCTTGGGGAACCAGAGGATCGCCGGTTCAAGTCCCCATAACGGACCAAGTACAGAGTGAGAACTTGGGGATAAAGGTGCCAGTTTGCCTCCTGGGCGCACTGCCGAGGTGCCCGTGAGCAAGGCACCAGACCCCTTCACTGCTCCCCGGGCAGCTGTAAAAACAATAGCTGCCCACTGCTCCTAATATCAGGATGGGTTAAATGCAGTGAAACAAATTTCACTGTACATTGTTCCTCAGACCGGCCTTTCAATCCCAGGGTGAACGTTTGCTGCTAAAACGTTTAACCATCCTTTAACCTTGGATAATCAGGACAGCCACCGTGCTAAATTAAAGCATGATGCTCATTCGGTTGTTTCTTGACAACGGTTGCCTGCCCGGCAACCGTTGTCAAGAAGCAGCAGGAAGTTGTTAATGCAAAATAATTGAGAGATACCCATCTGCCGAGTGTGTGTATATATATATATATATATAGATATAGACATATCTATATATCTATATCTATATCTATATATATACACACACATAATTGCCATATGCAGTAAGGTAGTAAAATGGAATAATTTCTCCCCATTCCCTCCCGCAGTACGAATTTACTACAATTTAACACTATATACAATACTATGTACTATAATTATACTAAACAACACTATACAATAACAAAAACCGCACACAATAAATATAACTCTAAAGTGGCTGATGATATATTGTATACGTGTTTTGAATTATGCAAAAAGGATTTAAAAAACAATTTTAAGTGCCAGTAGTGCAGCATAAACACACACACACACACACACACACACACACACATATATATAGACATACATG
This sequence comes from Muraenolepis orangiensis, assembly GCA_027704905.1. Taxonomy (NCBI): domain Eukaryota; kingdom Metazoa; phylum Chordata; class Actinopteri; order Gadiformes; family Muraenolepididae; genus Muraenolepis; species Muraenolepis orangiensis. The sequence goes on along the minus strand of CM051021.1, from coordinate 1,077,333 downwards.
TGACTGTACTATCTATGCAATACAGAGCAGTGTGGGAAAGGGTCATGTTTCTAAATCAGTTTTCTGGGCGTCCGGGTTTTGAAGGAGTGGTGAATGAGTAACACACTGCCTGTACCCAACTCTATTGACTGTTCCCAGCTCTGCAAACACAGAGCTGGGAGAGCAGCCTCATGACTTCAGAGGGGAGGGGAACGAGAGAGAGAGAGAGAGAGAGAGAGCCAGCGATACAACAGATGAAGAAGCTTTACAGAGACGCTCACGGACCGTCTCGCAGTGTACACACGGGAAAGAAAACCGGAAGGATTGTGGTTGGTGCACACACACACACGCATGTACTTACGTGCACATACACACGCATGTACTTACGTGCACACACGCATGTACTAGCACACGCATGTACAGCACACACACACACACACACACACACACACACACACACACACACACACACACACACACACACACACACACACACACACACACACACACACACACACACACACACACACACACACACACACACACACACACACACACACACACACACACACACACACACACAAGGTGGTCCTCTTCAGTCCACACGGGCTGACGTAAAGGACAGAACCGACCCGGCGAGCTGCGACCTACCTGCATGACGGAGAGGGATCCCGGGTCTGGGCCTTCTCAGACTTCTCTTCATTCTTCTCCACCTGTGGACGGAGAACACACGCCGCCCTGAAGTTGACGCCACACACACATCTTGACCCTCCACCCGTCTTGCGTTAGCGCCTTAAAAGGTAGCGCTAAAGACCCGCGATTCCCCGGCTGTAATTGAGGGCAAGATGAGCGGTGCCGACCGTGCTCTCAGCGTTTGTGTATGTTTGCTGTACTTTGCTGCACGTGCCAGAAGGGGATTTTCTCTGAGCTCAAAACCAAACGAAAAGCCAAAACAAATATATAGGTTTAAAATATATATACAAAAGGTCCTATATATTTGTTATATATATATAAAAATAATCTTTTCTATCTTATCTAATCTTTTTCTCCCCACTGCAGTCTGGTCGCCGGTTCCGCAGCATCTGAACCAGGACTAGCAGGTTCCACAGGCAGTGCACCTTCCTATGGAAGGTGCACTGCACAGGGTGATACTTATTTTCCTGGACTTATTACTGTATTACTGCACTGTACTGTATTGTATTTATGATGCTGGGACCACTCACTGCAGTTGCTGCACTACTTTTTGCACCAACGGCCATATGCATATACTAAGGAACATTCTGTATAGTTCTGTCTTGGTATTATTGCTATTTATCACGTTTTACTTAAAATTTTTGGATTCTACTTTTACTTCCACTGTCATTGCACACATTATTACCCATGGCAACAAATAAAGAATCTTGAAGGTTTCAAAACGTATACACAAACATGTACAGGTTTTAAACATATATACAAACATAAATAAGTTACATACAACAACATAGAGTTTTGAGTCTGCTTGGGGAGGGGGAGGCCAGAGTAGCCTCTACCCAGGGTAGAGGCTACGTGTCAGCCTCTTATAGGGGAGGGGAGGAGAAGGAGGAGGGTGTTGACATACCAGGGACACGGAGAGGAGAGTCGGGGTGGGGAGGTTTTCGTCCTCATCTTCCTCCTCCTCTTCCTCCGTCACACTGCTGTCGATGAAGTCCACCTGCTCCGCCTCGCCGTTCACTGGAGGGGAGGGAAAACGACAAGAAAAATGATAATAATAAATAAAGATAAAGACATGTTTATATTTGAATATAAACCGGTCTCTCTCTCTCTCTCTCTCTCCTGACCTGCTGGAGCCTCCAGTGGTGACTTCTCCTTGTGCTTCTCCTCTTCCTCCTCCTCCTCCTCCTCCTCAGCGAGGTTCGTCTGCTCCCTGCTGACCTCGGCCATGCGGAGGGAGCGCTCCGAGAAGTCGTCCGCCGACTGGAAACGTGAATGAGTTGGTTTACTATTCATGTATTTAGTGAGGGAGTTGACTTGCCACACACACACAAGTTCATCGTTCATTGTTTTCAGCCTTCTAACCGCGATTTTGTAATACTTATGTCTTTTAGCAGTGGTTCCCAAACTGGGGGGCGTGGCCCCCAAGAGGGGGGCGGAGTTATTACGGGGGGGGGCGAGGCTAAATATAAATGATGCAATATCGTAAAGATGACTTGTTTTTATTTCGATTTGCTGTTGCAGTTCTGTATTAATTACAGACAATATTTTAAATCAAGTCTATAGGAGTGTGCAAGCAAAGAATTTGTCTGAGAGCATTTTCATGTGGGTGCATGTAGGTGGGGGGGGCGATATGTATTTATCTACAAAAGGGGGGGGGGGAGGTCAGTGGTGTGTATCTCTGATATTGTATATTGTCTCTTGACCTCTATGTGTGTGAGTAGAAGTGTCTAAACCCCAAACCTTCCCCCACACACATTGCTCTGAACTCAGTTCCTTGATTAGCATTGCTTGTACGTTGGACGGCAAGCGACAATTCCACTGCCTTCTCTTTAAAAAAGTGTTGTTTTTTTTAAACGTGGTACCTCGTTCCCAGACCATCGCTTGCTGCCGCTGTCCACGCTGTTGAAGCCGGAGTCCAGGCCTCCAAACTGCCCCTGAAACAGCTCCTGGTCCGACAGGCTGGAGGGGGGGGAGACACGGACACACACACGTTTTTAGTCGGTTCAGTAGACAATGAAGACAGGGGCTTTCCTTGAACCCGACCACACTCCAGTAAGTTCTGCTCCGTCGGGGTCCGTCATAACGGACTTGCGCCTCACTTACGTTGTGAAGCGTGACAAAAACGCTCGGGGGTTTCACAACCACTGCCTTTTGACTTCATATATTGAACCCTCAAGAAGCGTTGTTCTTCTCCTTTCCCACTTCCTCCTACGCCTATGTGGAGTGTATGTGTGGTTGGTGTCTGGCTGAAACAGCCTCACCTGGCCCCAGTCAGACTGATTAGAGTCTGGTTGAAGCAGCCTCACCTGGCCTCCAGTCAGACTGATTAGAGTCTGGCTGAAACAGCCTCACTTGGCCTCCAGTTAGACTTATTGGGTCTGGGCCAGCACACCTGTGGGTGCATTAGTAATCAATGACGAACAGTGTCAACACCAAGGGTGTCACAACACCCTTACAATAAACAGGTTTACTCATCACTTGTGTCGGTGTCATGGGGGGGGGGGGGGGGGGGGGGAGGGGGAGGAGCCACAGCAGCTGTTACACAGTGCTACTCAAAGGAGAGACATGAGGAGTCGAGATGAAATGAATCACGGCGTGATGATGAAGATGAGGACATGTGCCCCAGATCCCATCCTGTCCCGTCGCAATAGTGAGGCCTTGAAAGACCACAAGCAAAGGACTTTTATGATCCGTAAAAAAACTAATCAAACCGCCCCCCCCCCCCCCCCCCCCCCCCCCCCCCTACCACATCAGCCCTGATGTTCAGAAGAACATCAAACACTCACACACAACCACACACGCTCACACACACACACGCCGAAGGCGCCGCTCTGTCGTCTCGCAGAACCAGCCTGATATGTATATACTGTATAGGAATATATAATCTGGGACGCGGCGTTGACTAGACCCGCCTACTTGTCAGGAAGGCGCCTTGATTGACATGTAAACGGGGCCAATCGCAGGGGAGGGAGGGGTGACCCTTAACACCTGGAACAGCGCTGTTGTAGAAAAACAGACCGGCAGTGGAACAAACTCCATTTAAGACTACAGACCGGGCGTACTGACTAACCCCGTGGAGATAAGTGACCACATTACTTTAGTTCTCTTCCTCCGCCTCCCCAGATACCATCAAGGTGGTTGGCCTCCCCAGCAGCTTAGAAGGCTACCGTTGAAATGCTACACACGACACCCGACAGTCAACTCGGCAGAAGGAGAACAACCATTGAGGAGAACCACCCCCCATTTCAAACAAGGCCAACTTCCACAGAAACGTCCCCCTAACGTTCACATGACGGTGAAGGAACCACCAGACCGACCCACCCCGTAAAAGAGTTCCAGAGGAGTTCCAGAGTTCCAACGTCTGACCGTGTTTTGCAAATTAGCGATACTATACATAATAATAATAATAATAATAATAATAATAATAATAATAATAATACCCACACAGAACAGTCTTGCCTTCATAACGTTCACCCGAAACTATCTTTTTGAAATTGGATTACGACATTCTGGCAACTTAATCGGCGATCTTCAACTCCAAACTGAAACAACGGTGAATCTCACCACAGCACGGTCTGCAGAGACAACGTTTCCACTGTACAATATACATCACCGTGCACTTTACGGAAACATTTGCATTCTGGTTAGATTAGACTTACTCATTTTCGCTGCACTGTACTGTACACAGTGCTGTGCAGTGACACTCAATTTTAAACTAATCTAATCTAAAGTACTAAGCTCTGTGCCTCAAGGGGGCTCTGGCCGTGGGAGGGGCGTCTCCTTACCAGCTGGCGAAGCCGGTGGGCCTCAGCTGCCTCTCCAGCTCCTCCTGGCTCCGGCGGCAGGCCTCCAGGTGCAGGTGCTTGAAGATGTGGTACTTGCCCCGGGAGCAGACCTGCGCGGGGGGCAGCTGCAGAGGGTTGCCCTCCAGCAGGAAGCTCTGCAGGTGGCGCAGGTGGCGGTAGCACACGGGCACGTGGGAGATGCGGTTGCACGACAGGTCCAGGCGCACCAGTGGCAGCTCGGACAGTTCTGAGCACAAAGAGAGAACAACGTTTAAGGGGGTGGGGGGGGGGGTCCATGATGTCACTGCATATTCTTGGGATTCGGTGTTAGCTTTTGAGTCGATCTTAAGAAGCCCTCGGGGCAGCAGTAGCTCAGTAGGTACAGCGGGTCTTCTGACAACCAGAAGGTTGCTGGTTCAATTGCCCCCCGGCTCCTCCTCCTCCTCCTAGCAAAAGTGTCGAGGTGTCCCTGAGCAAGACCCCCCTTACCCTAACTGCTCCCGACGTGCTGGCTGGCTGGCTCCTTACATGGCTGACTCCGCCGTGAGTGGATGAATGAATGGGAGTATGAATGGGTGAATGTGAGGCTTGACTACCACTTTACGCTCTCTCTCTGCATTTTCCGTCTTGGCTGCTGTCTAATTATAAGCTTCTAAAATCATTTTCATTTAGTGTTGTGCTATTGGTTTGTTCTTCAACGCACGGGGCCACGCTCACAACCAATTGCCCGTCGTTAAAGTTCAAAAGTGTGTTAACATTTTAAACTTGGCGAGGTGGGCTGGCAACACAACAAGCTAATCCTTAATGTGTGTGTGTGTGTGTGTGTGTGTGTATGTGTGTATGTGTGTGTGTGTGTGTGTGTGTGTGTGTGGGGTGTCAGAGGTCAAGTGGGGGTCAGAGGTCAAGTGGCAGCCCACATTACCATCGGGCAGCGAGGCGAGCTGGTTCCTCCTCAGGTTGAGGTCCCGGAGGCTCTCGAGCTGGCCCAGCTCTGCGGGCAGAGCCTGCAGATCATTACAGCTGGCGTCCTGCGGGGGCAGCGGCAGGAGAGAACAAAACATTACATTACATAACAGTAGAGTCATTAGGACAGCGTCTCCGGATGATGAGGACATATTGGGGGTAACGGGGTGAGGTCATGCAGGCATACTGCATAGGGTCCAATATCAAGGGTCCTCTGTTGAATAGTACACAAGTAAAGTACATAGTATGGTATATAGTGTTGTTATAGTATTGTTTATAGTATATAGTATAGTACATAGGATAGTCTATAGTGTTGTTTATAGTATATAGTATAGTACATAGTATAGAAATAGTGTTGTTTATAGTATATAGTATAATACAGAAATAGTGTTGTTTACAGTATATAGTATAGTACATAGTGTAGTATATAGTGTTGTTTATAGCATATAGTATAGTACATAGTCAATTATATAGTGTTGTTTATAGTATAAATTATAGCATATCATAGGTATATATAGTGTAGTTTATAGTATAGCATATCATAGGTATATATAGTGTTGATTATAGTATAGTATTGTTTAGTATAGAATAGTAGTGTACAGTTGAGTATAGTATAGTATTGTTGTAGTAAGTTCACACTGCGGGAGGAATGGGGAGAAAGCTTTCATTGTACTTGTTGCAAATGGCAAATAAAAACATGGCTCAGTCTGCTGGGACTTGGGGGGAACTGGAAGGTCGCCGGTTCAAGTCCCGAAACACCTGGGCCGCACTGCCGAGGTGCCCTTGAGCAAGGCACTAGACCCCCTACACTGCTCCCCAGGCAGCTGTACGTACAATAGCTGATACCCAGTGCTCCTCATACTAGGATGGGTTAAATGGAGAGTGTGTGTGTCACTGTGTGTGTGTTAACATGTATGTGACCCACAGAGGGATCACTTTAGAGAAAGAAGGGGTAGGTTTTTTTTGGGGTTGTTTAGTTTCTAAATCTCTGCCTCTCCCTCTCTTTTAGAGTGTCAAATCGTACCTTACAGCGAGTGTGTCAAGGTGCAATCTGAGACTCAAGACTGTGATAACTTAATGGGCATATCATCAAAGTCAACTCAAGACTACACAAACCGTAGGGTGATATCATAAAACACGATGAGAGTTATAATTTAACATGAATGAAAGCATATCATCTTCCACAGGGACGATTCAAGCCATGCCAACAAGTGAGTTAACCTCACACACACAGTTACGAACACAAACCCTGAGATATGAGAGATCTCTCTCTCTATATATATATATATATATATATTTATTTCGGAGACTGTAGGCTCAGCTTCTCCCTGCAACCATTTCTGCTGCTTAGGCAGTTATTTTTTGCATGTGCCTCTATTAATATACTGTATGTATTGTCTTCTGTATATATAGTGATCTCAATAAAACTTATTTCATTTAAATGAAGTAAAAACAATATACAAAATTATAATAATTGCACTGCATTAGAAAAGATGCCTCTGTATGAGCCAATTTACATCTTAGACCGTTGACCGTTTTCTGAACCAATCAGGGCATCTCTTCCTTGATTGGGTCGGGCAATCCATCTCGTCTGTCAATCACAGGTGCGGGAAATGCAACGCTCCTCTGCAGCAGAGAACCGTAGAGAGAGTAGAGAGGGAGGGACTCTCTCTTTCTCTCTCTCCCTCTGCCCCCTCCCTCTCTCTCTCTTCTCCCCCCCCCCCTCTCTCCCTCTCCCACTCTCTCTCTCTCTCTCTCTCCCCCCCTCTCTCTCTCTTCTCCCCCCCCCTCCCTCTCTCTCTCTCTTCTCCCCCCCCCCCTCCCTCTCTCTCTCTTCTCCCCCCCCTCTCTCCCCCTTCTCCCCCCCCTCTCTCCCCCTCCCTCTCCCCCTCCCTCTCCCTCCTTCTGACAATAGCGGCCCGCTGACTCACAAGCACATGGTTGAAGCCAGATACTCACAACCGGGGGGAAGGAGGGAGGCCGGCCCATAAATATGATACTGTTGATGGAGGGAAACACGGTTGCGGCGTGCGTGTGTGTGTGTGCCTGCGCTTGTGTGCATGCGTGTGTGTTTGCGTGTGCATGTGTGTGTGTATAACCCGAGGCACGCAGGGAGAGCCAGGTGAGCGTGACGTACCAGTTGTCGGAGGTGTGTGAGGGTGTGTATGGCGGAGGGCAGGGACGACAGCTTGTTGTTGCTGACGATGAGCACCCGGAGCAGGGGGAGCTGGAAGACCGCCGGGGGCAGGCTGGAGAGGAGGTTACGACTGTGGAGGAGAGAGAGGGGTAAAGAGAGAGGGGTAAAGAGAGAGAGAGAGGGGGGGGGAAGAGAGAGAGAGGTAGAGGTAGAGGTAGAGAGAGAGATAAAGAGAGAGAGAGAGAGAGAGAGAGGTAGAGAAGTAGAGAGGTAGAGAGCGAGAGAGACAGAGAGAGACAGAGAGAGACCGACAGTCAGACACACTGTGATGTAATTGTAGAGCAGCATACACAAAGAGCTGGTCTAGGTGGGCTGATTTAAGAAACACCCCAGGGTGGTGTATATTTATGGGGCTCCTTTCACATGTGTGTGGGTGTGTGTGTTTCCTTTACTGTGTGTGTATATCTTTCTTTTAATGTGTGTACATATATTTATATTTTACTCTGTGTGTGTGTGTGTGTGTGTGTGTGTGTGTGTGTGTGTGTGTGTGTGTGTGTTTTTTGGGGGGGGGGAAGGAGAGAGGAGGTGGACACAGCTGGCCGTGCACAGCTCCCAAGGATCTGAAGGAGTCACCTTTTGTGTGTTTGTGTATCAGGGTTTGAATCTCTTTCTTGCCAATCTACCAGTACAGTTTAGGGTTTAAGCTAGAGCAGTGGTTCCCAACCTGGGGGGCGCGCCCCCCTTGGGGGGGCGCCAAAGATCGCAGGGGGGGCGCCAGGCCTCAGATGATTTGAGGCCTAATATCATATTTCGATTTTTTTATTTTTATTTTTTTTTATAAAGTTTTTTAAAGTTTTTTACATATAATTGTAACGCAATACATGATTGTCGCTAAAAGCCTTGTCTCTACATTACAATAAAATATAGAAATTGATTGATTAATTAATTTTAATAAAAATTCTACAAATTAATCTGATACTCCGATTCGCGCCAACATTGACGTTACTGTGTCAGCTTCTGTAGTAGTAACAGTTTGCTGTGCTTGCTAGCTAGCGACCAACTTCATAAGGTGAATATTTTGTCTAAAAATGTCTGAAAAACGTAAAGGAGATGACAGCTCATCTGCAATCAAAAAGAAAATGAGGACCTACCTAGAGAGCTATCTTAACTTAGGTTTCATGGAGGGAACGGACAAAACCCGCCCAGAGTGTGTGATATGCAGAGAGAAGCTAGCCAACGACAGCATGAAACCCTGCAAAATGAAGAGACACCAACAGACCATGCACCCAGAAACGGTCGGGCGTGATCGGGACTTTTTCATAAAGAAACAACAGTTTGTTAGGGCTGGCAGCGATGTACAGAAGGCCACCGAGGCCTCTTTTGAATGTGCACTTTTAATAGCAAAGGCAAAGAAACCGCACAACATTGGCGAGCAGCTCATTAAGCCAGCTTGCATTAAAATGGTTGAGAAACTGTGCGGCCCGCAGGTGGCGGAGAAGCTAAAAACTGTACCACTGTCAAACAATACGGTGAAAGACAGAATTGACAAGATGGCAAGTAACTGCGAGCTGCAGCTGCTCGAAAAGCTTGGAAAGGGGCCATTTGCCATACAACTTGATGAAACTACAACTGTAGCAGACGAGGCTGTGCTCATCGTTTATGTGCAATATATCGATGGGGAAGATTTGAAGCAGGACATTCTTATGTCAGTCAACCTTACCACTACCACCCGGGGTGAGGACATTTTTACTGCAGTGGATTCTTTTTATTAGGCATAGTCTATTATT
>CM051021.1:1040489-1065489 GCA_027704905.1 Muraenolepis orangiensis | reverse complement strand
GTTCCATCATGCATGGCTTATTTTTCACCGTACCGTCTATTGACACAACATCCAGATTGTGTATACGCCATGTGGACTCCCAGTGGACTCACACAATGGCCCTATTGGAAACAAGGGCCTAAAACGCTAGCGGACATAATTATGAAGGACAGCAAAAGGCCAGAATAGATTCAGCTGGCTGCTTTTTGACCACATTCTGGATCCTCCTGCTCCCCCCCCCCCCCCCCCCCAGTCTAAAAATAGACCCATTTATTCTCCACATCCCTTTCCAGGATAGATCCAGGGCAGCTAATGTGCCTTTGGTCCACTGGTCACATATAAAACGCGAGCCTGAACACTGTGCAGTACGAGACTCGCAGTACTCTTACAACCACAGAACAAACAAAAAAAAAAACCCCATTAGTACAGGAAATCCAGTTATTATATCCATAAAAAACAGCTCCAGGCAATTAAGCTACCTCCGTTACATCAAATGGTGGGTTTTGGTGGTTCCAGTTTGGGGGTTTTCATTCACGATAAAAATGGTGTTTTGATATTTGCCTCGCTTGTTTCCAGCCCTTTGTCTCCTGACTTCCGACGTTTGTCCAGGATGAACCAGCCCGCATCCATCTTCCGCACATACGAGTGTACCGTCTTTCCTTGTCTTTGAGAGTCTAGTCCTCCCCCTTCACCACCGCCAGCAGTGCCACCACCACCAGTACCACCACCAGTACCACCACCTTGCCTGGCTTTCCTTCTACCTTCCGAAGCTGATTTCTGCCTGGACTCTTTGCTCCTGCGGGCCTGGTCTCTCCCCCTCAGACCTTCTCCTTGTAAGAGACAAACGCTACCTTGTCCAGCAGGGGGGGGGGGGGGGGGGGGTGGGGGGGGGGGGAATGCATGTCCCTGCCACGTCTCATACCCTACAATTATCCTCTCTCTCTCTCTGAGTAATATCAGGCCGGAACTACACACTGACTGTCTGTCTACCTGTGTGCGTCTCATGGATGATTTAGCCATAGGCCTGTATGTTGTGAGTGCATAACACTCACACCCTTAAACGCTGACCTTTAGGGTCAGTCTCCGCATTTGACGCCGTTGGACAGACAGCCCCGGTAGGCTTTTATTGATCGACCGCTGGATGCTGCTGATGGTGTACAAAATAGGGTGGTGGGAGAGAGAGAGAGGAGAGAGGAGGAGAGAGAGAGAGAGTAATGCATTATCAGCCCCTTTCAAACAAGACTACCTACCATGCAGGGTAGGATACGGTTGAAATGTATTTCTTCGCTCCGTTAAGATAAAAGGAAGAAAAATAAATGGGCCAAATGATGAATTTAGCCTCATGTCTGTTGTGCCACATAATCTCAGTAAAACGCTTTGCATTCTGTTTACCCTCACACACACACACACACACACACACACACACACACACCCCCCCCCCCTGAGGGACCACAAGCAGCCAGGGAACAGCACCACCCTGTTTTAATGACACTGACTGAGCGGCGGGAGAGCTTTCTTCATGGCCTACTTCAGAGCCCAGCTAGTGGGGCGGACGGGGGACCGCTGGGTGCCCGTGCCAACATTCTGTCCCCAGTCCCCCATCCCGTGCCTCGGGAGTAGCTATGTAGTAACAATGTGTGTACAGTAAGACTCCGGGGCTGTGGGTACACACCAATAGAAATGTATCGCCTGCACATTTTTGCCATGCTAACGGTGCATGTGCGTGTGCATGCATGTACACACACATGCATGCATGCATGCACACACACATGCACATGGAGAGAGGAGACACACATGCACACACACACACGCACGTGCGTGCATGTGTGCACGTGTGTCTGTGCATGTGTGTCTCCTCTCTCCGATACCAGTGCAGATATACGAGCAGTGAAACACTGGACGGTAGCACAAAGGCTGAGAGCGCTCTCTCTCCAAACTGCAGCTCCCCATTGTCTCATAGCTGGAGGGGGCGACTGGAACAATGGGTGGAGGGTGAAGGGAGGCTGGGGGGAAGGGGGGGGGGGGGGGGGGGGGGGGTGGAGGGGGGTGTCCATTGGGGGAGGGAGAAGATGCAGTACCCCCCCCCCCCCCCCCCCCCTACCTACCTAGCGGCCACAAAATCACCCCGAGAGCTGTGGTTGTATTTTTGTAGCTTTATACCTCATCTTGAATGGAACTGCTCAGATCAAAACATCTCTTGAACGGTGTGTGTTCGTTATTTAACTCAAGGCAAGTCAAGGGCTTTGGACAACAACACAACACAACACAGGGGCATACGGCAAGGTCTGTGTTCAGATGCATAGGCCAACACTACTCGCCCTTCTTGGGAACAAAGGAAAGACAAACAGAAAAGACAGAAGAAAACCACACTCAACACATATAAACATGAGATAGGAGGAAGGAAGGAAGGAAGGAAGGCAGGGAGGGAGGAGACACCGGACAAAGTACCCACGGCACACCACCTACGGCAGACAAGAGTGGGCGTGGCTCTCGCAGTCGCGATCAGCAAGACGGAGTTAGGGCCCTACGCCTTACGACCCATACGAAACAACAGGCTCCCGAGCTGAGATTTACTGCAGGTAACACAGTACCGTTTGAGAAGCACCTACCATTCCTCCATTCTATTTGCCGAAACGTCTTAAATTGCACTCGGGAGACAAGCTAGTCACACAGAGGGCGGAGCAGAGCGCCACGACTAGACCTGGCCTCGAGTTCATGGGTTGAACGTCGCTAAGTCGCGAGACGCACGCGCGAACTCCCCCGGAGCTGTAGCGTAATTGCCGGTTCTCCGCTGACCCGGTGTAATCTTTTACCCGAGTAACCACGGCAACCACGCACGATTCTTCCAGAAGTCTCGGTATCCAGGTAACATGGTATTACTAGCACAAGGGAGCCTACAGGCTACACTTAACTGTAAGCGTAGCTGGACACAATGTAAAAACACTACAAATATATCTTATAACTGTACAACCACACCTGGGTTGGGCGCATGCGTTATGTTTTCTGGATGGCTTGAAAAGTTAAATAAATGTGTCAAATGCAAGGTGTGTGTGTGGTGTAAGCGGGGCCTGTGGCTGCAAGGTTTAGTGCTCAGGAAGACCACTCTGTTCACAGAGTGTCTCCAGACCGAGGTCAGTGCAACATGGTGCACCCCCACGGAGCGTACTGTGCAAATGGCAACATCTACACACACACACACACACACACACACACACACACACACACACACACACACACACACACACACACACACACACACACACACACACACACACACACACACACACACACACACACACACACACACACACACACACACACACACACACACACACACACACACACACACACACACACACACACACACACACACACACACACAAAGGGATTAGCCAATACTTTACTGGTTAGAAGGTGTGTGTGTGTCTCTGTGAGTTGAGCCACCACCAACCAGCAAATCCTATTACAAGCTCAACCAACCCCATAGACAGGCAGGGCTGGCTCAGGTCACTCCAATGACAGTTTTACACCACTGAAAGGAAAATAAAGAGTTCTTTTTTTAGTGCTTATCAGCTTATCCGAGTCAACGGTAGATGTAGGCTAGATGTAGGCTGGATATAGGTTAGATGTAGGCTGGATGTAGGCTGGATATAGGCTAGATGTAGGCTAGATATAGGCTAGATGTAGGCTGGGTGTAGATTAGATGTAGGCTGGATGTAGGCTAGATGTAGGCCGGATGTAGGCTAGATGTAGGCCAGGTGTAGGCTAGATGTAGGCCGGATGTAGGCTAGATGTAGGCTAGATGTAGGCCAGGTGTAGGCTAGATGTAGGCTAGATGTAGGCTGGGTGTAGGCTAGATGTAGGTTGGGTGTAGGTTAGATGTAGGCTGGAGGTAGACTGGAGGTAGGCTAGATGTAGGCTGGATGTAGGCTAGATGTAGGCTGGGTGTAGATTACATGTAGGCTGGATGTAGGCTAGATGTAGGCTAGATGTAGGCTGGGTGTAGGTTAGATGTAGGCTGGATGTAGGCTGGGTGTAGCCTGGATGAAGGCTAGATGAAGGCTAGATGAAGGCTAGATGTAGATTTGATGATGGCTGGATGTAGGCTAGATGTAGGCTAGATGTGGGCTGGGTGTAGATTACATGTAGGCTGGATGTAGGCTAGATGTAGGCTAGATGTAGGCTGGGTGTAGGTTAGATGTAGGCTGGATGTAGACTGGGTGAAGGCTAGATGAAGGCTAGATGAAGGCTAGATGTAGGTTTGATGATGGCTGGATGTAGGCTAGATGTAGGCTGGGTGTAGATTACATGTAGGCTGGATGTAGGCTAGATGTAGGCTAGATGTAGGCTGGGTGTAGGCTGGGTGTAGGTTGGATGTAGGCTGGGTGTAGCCTGGATGAAGGCTAGATGAAGGCTAGATGTAGGTTTGATGATGGCTGGATGTAGGCCTACATCTAGGCTAGATGAAGGCTAGAGGCTGGGTGTAGGCTGTCAATCTCTATTGACAAGGTTGTAGATATAATAATAATAATAATAATAATAGTGATTAACTCCTAAACACACAGGCTTCCTCACCGCAGTGAGAGTTTCTGTAAAGTACACTTCCAGGTCCTACCTCAGCCCTCTCAGTTCACTTTTAGCACCATTCCTTACTGGGCCCGGGACTTAAGAACGTCGTCGTCGGGGACAATCGCTGCTTCCTGTAATTGTTGTGCGTGCGTATGACAATAAAGTTCTTAAATCTTATTCCAATTCCAAAGACACAAGAGACAGGTTGATGGCGCGTGAGTGTGTGTGTGTGTGTGTGTGTGTGTGTGTGTGTGTGTGTGTGTGTGTGTGTGTGTGTGTGTGTGTGTTTAACGGTACAAAATTACAGATATCCCTCAGGCACTTCGGCATCCCCCCCTTGCAGTTCTCAGGGTCTGTTTGTGCACGTGTTTCTGTGATTCTGATCAAAGCACAGACCGAGAGATCCTGAGAAGAGTCAGAGAGTCAGAGAGTTGGAGAGAGTGAGTGAGTGAGAGTTGGAGAGAGTGGGTGAGTGAGAGTTGGAGAGAGTGGGTGAGTGAGAGTTGGAGAGAGAGTGAGTGAGTGAGAGTTGGAGAGAGAGTGAGAGTTGGAGAGAGAGTGAGAGAGTGAGAGTTGGAGAGAGTGAGAGTTTGAGAGAGAGTGAGTGAGTGAGTGAGTGAGTGAGTGAGAGTTGGAGAGAGAGTGAGAGTTGGAGAGAGAGTGAGTGAGTGAGAGTTGGATAGTGAGTGAGAGAGTGAGAGTTGGATAGTGAGTGAGAGAGTGAGAGTTGGAGAGAGAGTGAGTGAGTGAGAGTTGGAGAGCGAGTGAGTGAGAGTTGGAGAGAGAGTGAGAGTTGGAGAGTTAGAGAGAGAGTGAGAGTTGGAGAGAGAGTGAGTGAGACTGGAGAGAGTGAGACTTGGAGAGAGAGTGAGAGTTGGAGAGAGAGTGAGTGAGAGTTGGAGAGAGAGTGAGAGTTAGAGAGAGAGTGAGAGTTGGAGAGAGAGTGAGTGAGTGAGAGTTGGAGAGAGAGTGAGTGAGTGAGACTTGGAGAGAGAGTGAGTGAGTGAGAGAAAAAACAACCCCTGCATTGTCCTGTGTCCCCCACCTGAGAGCCTGATCAAAGGATGAGATAGACCATAGACAGGCAGCAGTAGCAGCAATGACGAGACCTGCGGGCCACTTCCAAGCTCCGCCTCTTTCCCTTGTGCCGACCAATGGCAGCACAGACCCGAGTCAAGCCGATTACTTACACCACCAGTGGAGACCTAACAGACCTTCTGAAGCACTCATCCTCTGTTGTGTACCGTTTGGAAGTCGGCTAATTGTTTTATGTGAGCCTTTATTTGTGTGTGTGTGTGTGTTTTATGCGTGAAACGTGCGGTGTGTGGTGTGTGTGTGTGTGTGTGGTGTGTGTGTGTGTGTGTGTGTGTGTGTGGAACTGATGAAACTTGCACACAATCACACAAAAGATACCATGTCACAATGCCATGCGTATCAAGTTCTAAAGAGGGGAGGGTGCAGTGAGAGAATCAGGACGGCTTAAAAGGCATACAGCAAATGAGTAACAGACAAGTCATACCAGTAAGAGGGCACAAAGAAGGGAGAGAGAGATGGGGGGGGGAGAGAGAGCGAGAGAGGGGAGAGAGCGAGAGAGAAGAGAGAGAGACAGAGAGACAGAGAGACAGAGAGAGAGGGGAGAGAGACAGAGAGAGAGAGCGAGAGAGGGGAGAGAGCGAGAGCGAGAGCGGAGAGAGAGACAGAGAGAGAGACAGAGAGAGGGGGGGAGAGAGCGAGAGAGACAGACAGAGAGAGAGAGAGGGGGGGGGGGGAGAGAGAGAGAAAGAGGGAGAGAGGAGAGAGAGAGAGAAGTAGCGAGGGAAACAGACAGAGGGAGAGCGAGAGAGGAGTGGCCCCAGCAGGAAGATGACTAGACAACAACTCCTGCTCCAGGGAGACGGAACAAGAGATGACTCAAAGCAGACCCCGGTTCAGCCTCCCTCCAACTGGCAGCAGGGGGTTTGGTAACAGACAGAGGCTGAGCATGCCTGACATGCCTCTCATCTGCATAGTTGCACACTTATTGCACACACACACATTAGTTGCACACATAAGCCACAGTTAGGTGGGATTTGGGTTAGGTTAGGTTGTGGAATAGCAAAATGCCGGTGCTTTCATAGATTCTAATTGAATGTCATTGCACAGCACAGCGGAAAAAATACACACACACACACACACACACACACACACACGTAAGTATTCAAGTATCAGCAGGTAGTGAGCAGGGGTATGCAGTTATATCAACAGTTGAAGATTAAGTAAGTACAGTAAAAATGTACATGCCATCATACAGGTATGTAAATAAATATATATGTAAACAATATATATGAAAGAGTTATATAAGAGTTCAGAGGTTAAGCTTCTACGATCAAAAGTCTTCAACGTCCCAAAAAGTCAAACACAGCTAGCTGGAGATGTCGACGGCATGAGGAGGACACTTTGTACCAACGAACACGCCAACCCGCTCAGCGAGTCCCATCCTGAATCAACTGGAACTGAAACGGCGAAGCGTGTTGCCCTGAGCGACCATTTTTGGGAGCGCTATGTGAACACTACGCAGTGTGTGTGTGTGTGTGTGTGTGTGTGTGTGTGTGTGTGTGTGTGTGTGTGTGTGTGTGTGTGTGTGTCAACACAGAAGTAGAACCTTAACCTTAAAAAGACTGAAACGCACACAGAAGCAACACACATACATAATTGGCACAGTTTATATGCTCTGTGAATGACAAGCTGGTGAGGCGTGCTGATGGGTTTACTTTCATCAAGAGGTAAGTCTACCTGCCACCCCATATTAAAAGGACCAGTTGATGTTTTAAGGAAGGAAAGGTAGCCCCAACGTACGGTCAGTGGCTGTTTATCACGGTTCATTTCAAGCAAGAAACTGACTTGCATAACGGAAGATGATGTAGACCCCCTCCTCCCCCTTGTCACCCCGGCCCCACGACCACGCCCTTTCTCGCCGAGGCCGCGTCCACGCCCACTGACCTGCGTGGGGTTGATTTACAGTTGCACAGAGTGTTCAAAGCGTCGGCATTGGCAACCGAGATACAGTTGCCAGGGGGTTGTATGTCGTCATACAGATCCACACAGGATGTGGTGGCGCGGATTCTTGTTAAAACTCTAGTGAGAGGAGAATGGAGACGCTAAGACACAGAAAAAACCAATAGATTAGATCAGTGCGCCGAACTGAACTGCTAGGAGTGCTGCCACCATCATAATATTGTCATCCATATTACATTACACTGTCATAGGACTTCCTGGTAGGGGACTTTCTGGACTCATCACAGTTACTGCACTGTAGTCATGATGCTGCTGCATTACTGGCACTTTAAAAGGCTTTTTTTAAATGGTTTTCGCACAATTCAACTGTGTACATAACATCCATCAGTCACTTCATTGTTATTTTTATTATGTACAGTTTTGTTATAGTGTTGTAAAGTATAACTATAGTACATAATAACAATGAAGCATTGTACTTTTACCTTATTGTACTTTTTACCTGAGCACTGGCTCAGTTCTTGGAGAGATGAAATGCTCTTTTGACTTCTGGTGACGAGTTGCTCACATGCCTTTGTTGAAACACACTATTGTAAGTCGCTTTGGATAAAAGCGACTTAAATGACTAATGTTATGTAATGTACATAGTATAGTATTTAGTGTTCAATTGTAGTAAATTCATACTGCGGGAGGGAATGGGGAGTAAGCATGTCATTGTACTTGAATCATTCAATGCTTTCTAACTCATTTATAGCCTATATTCTGGGTATAGACAATACACCCAGATGGTAAAGCAATGTATGTTCCCATTGCTTGCACTTTCCCATGACTTGTCAGCACACAGAGTGCATGCGTGTGTGTGCGTGTGTGCGCGTCTCATTCATTTTGAATGAGATTGTCTAGAAGCAAATCGATCCCCCCACTAAAGTGTTTAAGGACGGAAATACACACAGAGCCATTTCACAGGGACTTTACGACCATAGACTGCGGCGACACACCTACGGCGTGTGTATCAAAGTCCAAGCAAAGAATCATAACAATAATATCATGCACACCATTGTATGGGAGTGTGTCAGAGTGACCCTGAGTGCAGCATCAGCAGCAGAGACTGCAGAGACAGGACCGCGATTCCTTCAGGAGCGCCGAAGCTCCAGAGAGAGACGCTCTGCCACCCGGAGATGCTTGGAAAATGAGGACAGTGTGTCCTTGACAGTTTGACAAAGCATCCGATGGAGTGAGCTTGAGGACTAGAGGACGCTGGTCTTGAGGGGAAGATGACAATTTTGGCATTGAGGGAAGCAGGTCGTCGCAGATTCAAGCAAAGGGCACAAGCGCAGTAAAAAGCACGGGTTAACCTCGGTGGTACGGTGGCCGTGTGCAAAGAACTCGAGTCTCGTGACTCTTGTAATTGCAGTCGGGCCTTAGTGAGCAGAGCATCAGCAGTTCCAAGTGTGGGATGCGTTCCCATGCATACCACCCACCAAAACCATCAGAATGGTGGGAATGCACCACACAGAATTGCAAATATTTTTGCAGACGAATGAAGACAGAGCACGGCCACGGTAAAGGAAAATAAGCAGTACTTCCATTTGAGGAAGTAAGGTACTGCTCCAGCAGGTGTAACACAGGGTGATGGTTACGTGTATTTTTTGATTGCAGAGAGGCCTTATCTTATCTCGATGTTGTGTATAGCCACAATAGTTGTTTATATGTACAACTGAAACACAATTGGACACTATACTGGGACTAAACTGCCAGTGAGGAGTCTAACTTAGGGGGCGGCTGCTGAATAACCGGAAGGTCGCCGGTTCAATTCCCTGAAACACATAGACCACTTTTCAGTGGTAGAGAAACGTGGGGAGGGAGGGAGCAGAGAGGGGCGGCAGGATAGCTCAGTCTGTTGGGACATGAGCTTGGGAACCGGAAGGTCACAGGTTCAAGACCCCGAAAACACCTGGGCACTGCCAAGGTGCCCTTGAGCAAGGCACAAGACCCCTACACTGCTCCCCGGGCAGCTGTATATACAATAGCTGCCCACTTCTCCTAATACTAGGATGGGTTAAATGGAGAGACACTAATTCCACTGTGTATGTGTTAGGGCTGTGCCATATCGTATCGTTTATCGCGATAAGTCCTCCCCACGATAAGTATTTTGTCATACCGCGGTAATGACGATAATTAATGACGTGTTTACATATGCTACAAACGTGGGCATGTAGAAGGAGAACAACAATGGCGGAAGGCGGAGTTCCAAACGTAGGCGAGGAGGAGTTGAAGCTGGAATTGGCTTCTATTCACGGCTATCATATCACTCCGCGAGTAGTCCCGTTCACTTTTCCTGACGGAAAATGCTGATAGAATTGCTGAATTGTTTGCGCCAGTTGCCAAGCAACACCTCAACTTCGGAGAACTATTTTTTTCTCCGCGGAAGTAAATCATAAATAATCAAAAAGTCGGGACCGACTACCGACTTATTAATGAGCGTTCCGTTCATTATCCCTTACGTATTTGATGATGGTAAGGATTAAGAATTTTTCTTTTTGGTAATTTATCGTCATTTATCGTTATCGCAATAAATACCATGAAATATCGTGATATAGTTTTAAGTCCATATCGCCCAGCCCTAGTATGTGTACATGTATGAGACAGATAAAGAAGATAATCCCCCTGATTTAGATTTAGAACTGAAAGTGATATTCAAGCCAAAAATATGCTTTAAAGCAGGTTGCATCTGTTGGGCCCAAAATAAATTAAACGGCAGCTGTCAGGAACATGTGATGAAATGCAAAAACAAAGAAAGAAAAAAAAGAAAAGAAATGGAGAATGTGTGAAATGTCCTCCTCCGATCTCCATGGTTACTACTTCTGTGCACGGCAGGGGTGTCAAAGCGGCACAGATCAACCAGACTGCCTGATGGCGGTGGTGGTGGTGGTGGTGATATCAACAAGTGCTCTGGTTCTCTGGCATGAATTAGCCTCATTACCAATTGTTCCAACGGAAAAACAGATTATGCACTCACTCACTTTCCCACCGTGTTGCGGTTTCTCATCGAAAAACAACGTCTAGGCTTTTAAGAAGGTTAACGGGTATTTCAACTTTGATGTGTGTTTTTGTACTGTATCCACTTTAAAATTCATCAAATGATTTGCCTATGGCAATGTAAACAATATGATCGGGAAGAAGCCAAGACGAGCAACCCATCGCCCTGGCGACAGAATGAATGTTGACATACAACATGCAAGGGGCATTTTTCGAGGACCTAGACGGGACCCGTCTTCGCTGGCCCCGGGTAAGGCCTGGCTTGAATCTCTGTGCATTTCAAACACGCCCTGTGTGTTTGGGTGTCGTTATGTGCAGATACAGCGCCTCAGCACAGCCTTACACAGGCCTCACACAAGCCTCTCAACCAACTCCCTTCTTTCACCGGCGTGTAGCAAAAGCTCGGCTAAATCTCCGCCATCTGGACGACCCCAAACTCGCCACTCCAGCAGAGCCGAATGACCCCGATGTCTCGCAAAAGACGAGAAAGAGAAAGAAAGAGACGAAGAACGAAAGAAGGCCTGGGCTTTTCGACATGTACCAAAGTGTCCAATTTTATTTATTGATGTGCACTCTTAAAGCGTTAACACAGCAGCACACGTTAACATCAGAACTGGAACCTTGACGAGAGGTTGTCACGTCATGCTTAGTTTATGTTAACTAAGGAGCGAGACAAAGTCTAAGAGTAAAGCAACATCTTAAATAGGAAAAGGATTTTTATTTACCATTTGCAACAAGTTCCCTACCCCCCATTCCCTCCCACATTATGAATTTAACACAATATACTATACTATGTTCTATACGTATACTACACAACACTAAACTGTAACAATACTGTACACAATAAAGTGACTGATGGAAGATGATATATACACATTTTAATTGTGCAAAAAGCATTTTAAAGTGCCAGTAGTGCAGCAGCATCATGAATACAGTGCAGCAACTTTAATGAGTCCAGAAAGTCCAGCAAAAGTATGATAGTGTAATGTTAATAATAAAACTCCCTCAGTTATAACTTGACTGAGAAGGGCGGATCGGATAACCGATTCCAGGTGGAATACGCCAGTGTCTCCGGGCCTGGCACCAAGGGGTGTGGAGCCCGGAGACACCCAAGACGCACCAAATTATTCACCGCTTTGACCTAGAAGACCCACAACATGGGTTCCCGGTGCCCATGATATCCTTTCTCTCTCTCCCCACAACAGGGTCAGAAAGGGCTCGCTTTGGACCACATCGTAAAGAACCCCCCTGTCCACAATATGCTATATGATGTGTATACCAACACAGGGCCACAGTTGCTCAGTCTGTTGGGACTTTGGGCTTGGGAACCGGAAGGGCGCCAGTTCACCAAGTTCCCTTGAGCAAGGCACCAGACCCCTACACTGCTGCCCGGGCAGCTGTATATACAATAGCTGCCCACTGCTCCGAATACTAGGATGGGTTAAATGCAGAGAAACACATCTCACTTTGTGTTTGTACATGTTTGTGACCAATAAAGAGGATTAAAATCCTTCAGATTTAGACGGGGGATCCTGTTTGAATATATCATTAGTCATTGGCTCCATTTTGAAAAATGCAACATCACTACGATGAGTAAGAGATAAGAGATTGGGATCAAACCCATTATGTCAAAAGAAGCCATTACACGCCGTCCTAATGTACACATTAGGATCGGATGAGAGGATAAACAACACTCGCGCCGTTGAGTGGCTTGAACTTGAGATGGACGTAGAAGTTTTGCCACCTCCCTCCCCAGTTTAGTAGACGTTGTTGGCTGAGCCGATGGGGTATTGGAAAACCATGGGCCGAAGGAGACACGTTTAGTTTGATAGACAGGCTTTCAAGGAGGGCTGGTACACACTCTCTCCCGTCCGTCCTTCCGTCCTTCCGCTCGCTCTCTGCGATTTCCCATCTACAGTATAGGACTTCCTCTGGGAGTGCAGATGGGACTCACACACACACACACACACACACACACCACACTCACGCCACCACACGGACTCCTTCTCTCCCAACAAACACAACCCCCAGATGCAAGTACGGTCTGCGGGCACGCTGACAGCGAACAGATACAGAGCGCTTTTTCAGAGACGGATGGAGAGGGAAGAAAAACATCAGGAGACGGACGCACTGCACTCTTAATGAAGTCTTTATTCATAGCCGTGTCGTGTTAGCAGTAGAGGGTAGATTCACTTTGAGTGTTTCCCCCCTACATGCATATCGTTATAGCTTCAGACTGCCGGTACGAGAGCATTTGTGCTGGATTTGCTTAAATAGCAAATCATTTTTCTAAATATAGTTAATTTATTAAATACACTGCACTGTATTCATGATGCTTCTGCACTACTGGCCCTTTTTGCACTATTCACCATATATCATCCATCAGGGACTTTATTGTTGTTTTTATTCTGCACGGTATTGTTATAGTATAGTGTTGTATGGTATAGTACATAGTATATGGTGTTAAATTGTAGGAAATTCATACTGCGGGAGTGAATGGGGAGTAAGAATTCCATTGTACTTGTACAAATGGCAATTAAACATCTTGAATCTAACTTACTTATGATGTTGGATGTTGTCAGGATGTGGAATCCCAACATCCTGTTCATACGTTGTTGCGATTGTTGATGAACACAGACCGTGACGACGTTAACTATGACGCAACTGGCAGTAAAGTAGCCACAGTTTAACTGGTATAGCTTCACATAAGGAACGGTACATGAATTGTGACACAGATTGTATCGTCCCATTCATAACTATGTAAGCCAAGCCAAACCTTGCCGCCGCAGCACAACGGCACGCAAGGCGCGAGGCGACCAGGCTTCAAGGAAGAACTCATCGGTAGAAGAAGGCCACTCTTAAAGCAGAAGTGGAGCGTGAGCACGCAGCCCACATCCGCAGCAGGCGGAAGAGATGGTGCACACACACACAGACACACACAGGCCCACACATACACACGGGTGCAGAACAGATGCAGTAACTAACCAGAGTAAAACCATATGGCTGCGACAAGCATATGCGAAACAACATCAGACAGGCAGACGCAAAACAAGCGTGAGACACACACCACCTCAACTGCTTTGCACAATAACACACACACAAACACACACACACACACACCACCGCAACTGCTTTGCACAATAACACACACACACACACACACCCCCCTTGGTGTGGTACTCGTCGATGCGTGTGTGGCTATAAGGTGAATACCAGCACAATAGGGTGCATTTAGACCCTTGCCGACCACGAGTCTAACGAGTAGTTAGCGGGAACAGGAAGTAAGGGGATTAGGATTATGAGCGCCACCGATTTGGTTAAAATCGGACAGGACAAATGAAGACTGGCCTCACATTACGTCATGCTGGAGCTCACTTGCACCATAGGATATATGGATAATTCAGCAGTGGAGACACACCATGAAGATGCATGTAATTACACAACATTGATAATGTAGAAAACATCATTTCCTGGATTTGGATGGCCAATCTCAGGGAATTATTCAAATTTGGAATGTTGAACACTACCCGGATCCTTCCTCCTAGCGCATGCTCTTATCACTTTTTACTAGCTGTACTAGCGTCTTACTAAGTCGATTCTTTGCTTGTTAGTTAGTTAGATATCGTTATATTGTTTGACAATTTATTGTACTTTTAACCTGAGCACTGGTTTTTTGTTTTTGGAGACTTGTCAGGAATTAAATGCACTTTTGTCTTCTGGTGAGTTGTTCTCTTACCTACCTTTGTTGAAACACACTATTGTAAGTCGCTTTGGATAAAAGCGTCTGCTAAATGACTAATGTATGTAATGATCACATCCACTTTACTGAATAATAACGGTTTCATTTGATCCCATATGGAAAGGTCAGATTCAGATGCCTCTTTTACTTTGCAAACTAGAATCTTAGTGGATGCCAGCACCTTCAACAATGACCAGCTGCTGAGAACCTTAATGGTTAACTGAACATTGTCTGAGGCGCTTAGCAACAGACTCTTAGGTAAATGTTTTGTGTTGGACTGTAGAGGCCGTTCCAAGCCTGCAGCTCGCAATTTTACGTGCAGGGGGAAAGAGGAAATAAACAGCATTACACTTTTTTATTATAAGCAAGGTTCAGAGGGCCTGCTAGCTGGATACTTATTCATAGATTCACAACAAGAGAGAGAGCAAGAGACCTATTAAAACATAAACAATGGAATTGGGAAAAGACACATCTTATGTGCGCATGTCCCTTTAAGGGGGCACGACTATAAATAGAGATAACGCTCATACAATAAGTTTTTTTTAATATGTCTATCATTTCAATGTCCTTGTAAAACACAGAGTCTCTCTCCCTGGATGACATTCACCCAAGACACAGAACAAAAACTTATTTGAATGACTCATGACTCAGCAAGAGGCCCCCACACACACACACACACACACTAGAGCAGGGCATCCGAGGGCGGGTGTTGCAACCCCATTACGGGAACATGGCAGCAGTATGAGTAAGGGCGTGTGTGGCTTTTCCATAACCCCCGACTACTGCCCATATCTCTCAGCTGTTAGCTGGGTGCTTAGCAGTGGAATGGAAGAGGGAGAGTCCCTCCTCTTCCACACACACACACACACACACACACACACATTCCGTCATGTGAAGAGTGACGGTAGTCATGGATACGATGGTCCACGGCATGCCAACCACGTCTGACGGAACGCCGTATCGATCATATCCAGAAACCGAATACCTCGGCATTTCAGAAGCGATGTCCAAAACGTGACTGGAGCTTTGAACCCCGGAAAACATTCACTGCTGATTGTTAAAGAAAATTTAGCACTTTGTAAACTATTTTTGGGTCCGTGTCTGTGTTTACAAGTACGCCAAGTTAAAACTGCAATACATTTTACAAAAGCTCCTTATCCGGCAAGCATACTGTAGGTTTACTACTTTAGTCAAAATATTTAATCGATGATTTATATTACCTTAGATTTTTGGAAACAGGCAATATGTCAGGAATAAACTACGACGGGGTTGTCCCTTTCTGAGAAGATAATGTTCAGGTACTTACTTTGATCTCTAACATTGTATACAATTATATTTAAATCAGATGGAATTAAAATGTTCTTCAGCATATTGTTTAAATGCATTACTTTGGAACGCATTGATTTGGAACAGTTGTTCCAAAGGTAAAGAGTTATTATATTATATCTTCTTATTGAAAAATATCCTTGGAACGCTATTGACCCATACTATTAACAGCACTGTGGTATAAAAAGCATTATTATGCATTATAACTACTAATAATTAACTTACTTACCATTAACATATTGTTTAATATAGAGCACATAACATAGAGCAGGGAACAGAAAGAAACTTTGTGTTGTGTTCATTTAACATTAAACCCCCCCCCCCCCCCACTTTAATGAACTAAAAAACTATCCTTTTTTTGGACTGGAACCTATAATCATGGGCTCTTGAATGCTACGCTACACAGAAATAGTCGTTGTTGTTATTCCCACTGTTTCTAACCCATTCTCTTCCCCTGATGAGACCGCTAACTAAGCTACTTCCACTTGAATAAAAACGCAACTCTTTCGAGGTCATCATCAGCATCTTGACAATGACAACTTCTTGAAGATGAATGGGCCTTAATATATATATATAGGCCGACTGGTATATAGGCCTACCAAGGCCTGATAAATGTTCATGGTTTACTTCCCCTTGTGTATCATAGCCATGTGGGATTACCCTGACGAGGGGGGTACAAGATGAATTAGTGTGAGCTCATTAAAGTGGATCATTTATAGAACAATGGACTCTCATAACTCTCTAATGAAGGCAGTGTTCATCCAGCCACATGCACAGAACATAGTAAAGAAACATATATAGTACACATATATTTGCTATGTGTAATAGTAAGGACGACGTAGAGGCTACGAATTAAGGAGGGAAAGTGAAAGGATCAAGGATTCGGGGACAGGAAGAAATCAATCTAGACGTTTACTCCCATGTCACTCCCTGTAGCTCAGCTGCTGGGTTGCTTAGTTGTGTTGTGGAAAGAGTCCCCCTCTCCCCTCTCGTCTCCAAGGCTCCCAGAGGTCATGAGGTCAGTGGCCCCAGCAGAAAAACATGAGACCACAGCTTTTCCTCCTTCTCTGCACTGGCATTTTTTCTTGTGTGGCTACTGGAGACTGACCTTTGACCCTTAATTAATGTATTACACTATTTAAGTGAGATAACATCACGCATACCTGGTGAGATCGCGCGCACACACACACACACACACACACACACATCTTTGTTCCCCTCAGGAAGGTCTCTGCTACTGGCAGATCACCCTGTGCAGACAAGAAGCCAAGTTCTGTTTCTGTGTGTCTAAACCTCTGACCTTCCTGGGGCCAAGCTGTTCCAGAGGGGGGGGGGTGGGGGGAGGAGGAAGTAAGGGAGGGGAGGGGGGGGGGGGTGCTTTAAGCAATGCTTAAAGTGTAGTCTAATAAAGTTGTATATATGCATGTCTAAATCTGGAGGATTGAATCCTTTTTATTGGTCACATGTACACACACACAGGGAAATGTGTTTCTCTGCATTTAACCCATCCTAGTATTAGGAGCAGTGGGCAGCTATTGTATATACAGCTGCCCGGGGAGCAGTGTAGGTAGGGGTCTGGTGCCTTGCTCAAGGGCACCTCGGCAGTGCACCCAGGAGGCGAACGGACACCTTTTTCCCAAGTACCAGTTTTCACTCCGTACTTGGTCAGTTTCGGGGACTTGAACCGACGACCCTCCGGTTCCCAAGCAAAGTCCCAACAGACTGTGCTACTACCGCCCCTATTTGTAGTGTCATATAGTTACAACAAGCCTCAGCGTCTCAGTACACCCCAAGAAACGCAAGAGACAAGGGGGATTTCCCTAAGCAGGTGGACGGTCTGGTCCACATCAAACTGTGGAGGATGAGGCTCCCCCGAGTGACCCTAAATGACGCCTAAAATCAGAGCCGATTGCTAACGCAGCAACCTCGTCTAGCTCACGTGGACATGAGAGGATAAACATATGATGACCACCACGTCCTAAGTGCCCGCAGGGAACGACAACAGCAGCAGCAGCAGTCTGATGAGGCTGATGGCCTCATTAGAAGAGTGCTGCCACTGGCCTTTCTGAATCTCCCCCCTCCATTAGGTTGCAGACCAACAAAAGATGACGCTTTGGAACTGGGCACCGAAGCGGTGTAACCTGTGTTTTCTCTGCGCTCCTGCGGCTATAATTTGGGGGATCGGTAACTCTTTAACAACCGGTTTCTTGGCCCGAAGGATGAAAACAACACATTACCTCGCCAACCCTACATTATATATACACAGTATATATACTGTAAGAGCAGGTGCTGGCGACAGCGTCTTGTGTAATGTCAACAACCCTGTGTGTAACCGTACACTCGCATGAGGAAGGCTGAGTGAGGATAAGAGACGAGAGCATTAGGTGCAGGGCTGAAGGGGAGTGGAGGATGACTTGAGGTCAAGACCCACACGATGACTGAATCTTTTGAACAGTGAACATGGGACATCTTTAATACAAATATATATATATATATATATGTTAAAGAACAATAACAACTTTAAAACAACAATAACCGATTCATGTGTGCAACCCCCATCGACCAATGATGATAACCTTTATATTCCAATTAATTGTGACTTCTTCTGTAGCATAGGGGAAAGGTAATGTAGCTCTCCTCCTTACTCATGTACGGGCTTCAGATGGCAGGTGGGTGCATGTGTGTGTGTGTATCCGTGTGTGTGTGTGTGTCATGGCCTTCTCATTTCACAAGGCCTAGTCGAGCAGATGGTCATAATTAACCAGAACACTGAAACCAGTGAAGGGAGGCGTTGTTGTTATAAGTTGCTGGGTAGCGAGATAGAGAGATAGAGAGATAGAGAGATGGAGAGATGAGAGATGGAGAGATGGAGAGATAGAGAGATAGATAGATACAGAGAGACAGAGGGAGAGATAGATAGGTAGACAGATAGATCGATTGGTTGATTTCAACAACCTGGATGAGGTGGTCCTCTTCAACAAGGTGAAGCAGAGGTAGCTCATCACACACCAGGGTTTAGGGTTATGTCAACAATAAATAAGTACTGTACACTACTATGACTTAATAACGGCACTTACCCTCACAATTGCTTAAATGCCAACTAACGTTGACTGGACGAAACATACATGAACCACACGGACCTGGTGTGTGAAATCAAGTTACAGTTACCTTATTAAAAACACGGACCAGCAAACTAAGCGCCAAGTAAGAGCAACTCTACACACAACCTACTTCTGGGAAACCAGAAGCTGTCACCACCACAGATGACATGTTTCAAGGAAGCTTAAAAGCCGGTAGTAGTGAGCTTTTTTTAATTTATTTTATTAATTATACTCTCGCCAACCCCATACCCCCAAACTCATAGAATATAGTGGATGTTGTCGAAGAAAAAAAAAAAAAAAGCTAGCGTTCAAAACGAAGGCAAAAGCAAGGTGGCCATCGGACACAATGGACACAGTCCGGCGGCGTCGACCCACGTTTAGTTAACAACCCAAAAAATACAATTGAAAATAAAAACACAACAACGACTACTAACTAACTACTACTACTTAAACTACTAAAACTTGCCAGCGTGTGTGAGGTCCGACAGGTCGTGGTTCCTGGCGGTGCGGGGGAACTCCTTGAGCTTTCGGTTGGCCAGATGCAGAGCCCCGCTGGCCGCCGCCTCCTCCAGCGCCTTCTCCACGCTGCGGCTGGCCGCTATTGTCGCCGGCAGCTGGGCTCCGTCCCCAGCAGCCATGGGGTACACCACCTCCTCCTTTGTTGTCCTTATATATGTGTGTGTGTGGAAGCCGTTAACTCCCAGCCGTTTTGTTTTTTTATATAATAATAACTAACCCAAATCACGGGTTTGGCCGACTCCACCTCCCCCCCCAACAACCACCCTACCGCAGATATATCCAAATGGTTCTTCCGACCGATTCTTTCAGTTTGACTTGGTGGGGTTTACATATGCCCACCTCCTCCTCCACCTCGACTACCTCGACGACGACGAGACACAACAGACGGAGTGGGGGTGCCGCCGCTAGTCCGGAGGAGCTGTCAGTGTTTCGGGGAAGGGGTGCGGAGAGGGATGGAGATGTGGGCGTGGCCACGCGCTCTGAATGGTTGTGACTGGCGTCTACAACACGTGGACACGCCCCTATTCCGCCCTCTGGGGGCGGGGCGTATGGGAAGCCTTCAAGAACGAACAGCGGTAACAAAACAGTTAAGTCTATCGTCGTCACATCGTGACAGAACACACTACACAATGCATTGTAACGCGTACTGCTGATTTCTGCCACACGAATTAATAACTTATTTCAGCATTCTAGGATGTTGCTCCAGCATGCGGAATGAGTTTGAGTAGCACCTACTACCACTTCCTTCTACCAGTTACTGGTTTGTTTACAAATCATATCTAGCTCCCTTCATATAGCGATTAACTACTCTAAGTCAAGTTTAAAGAGTAGATTGTAAGCATAGTATGTCTGTCTGCCTGTCTGTGGATTATTATGCTATAACAAGACACGGGTAGGGTTCATGTTTCTTTTAATTGTAAGTACCAGTGTGCCTTCAGCTGGGTCCCATGTTGCCTACTGTGAGGATCACACGCACACACACACACACACACACACACACACACACCCTCCCTCTAGCTGCATCCACCCCGGGCCCACACCACATCCCCATCCTCTTCTGTATCAGGCCCTCTCCCTTCCTCCCTCCCTCCCTCCCCACGTCCTATCAGGCCATCTGTCAACGTCCTCCCGGGCGGTTGCCACAGCTGGGCCTCAAAGCTGTAAGGCCTTAGTGGACGGGGAGAGGCCGGTGAGGGGGTGGTCCGAGGGGATGGTGGGGGTGGTGGTGGTGATGGTGAGGGGGTGTTGTACACTTTCACTTCACACACTTAAAGTACATTAAATCCATTAACTCCTGCTGGTTCAACCTCCTGTTCCATCCACAGGACCTCTTTTGAGATTATAATGACCACGCACATACACACACACACACACACACACACACAGACGCACGCACGCACACACACGCACACACACTCAAATGCAGGCTGTGTTTGCAGTGCTCTGTTCAGAAGCGCTGTAGGCTGCACTCTACACCATCATCGCCGCCGCGGCAAAGCGAGTCCATTTGGCGGTAATGTTCAGAGTATCCTTTATAATGCAAGCACTGGAGCACAAGGGTCAAGTTAGCTTAACACACACACACACACACACACACACACACACACACACACACACACACACACACACACACACACACACATACACACACACACACACACACACAAACATCTTCCTTGCACCTGAGGGCAAACAGTATATCTGAACAACATCTGAACAATTGATATATAACCATCTCTAACCACTCCAACTTCAGAGTCAGTTGGAACACAACAGTGGAAATCAAACCACAGATTGACAGCGCCACCTCTGGTGAAAGGCAAGTTATTGCATAATTATTGTTTATACTACAAACTGGTGGTTGTGCCAGAAAGCATGGAGCTATGGAACCGTGTGCTGTGGTTCGTGCGTACTTGTCTCATGCTCCGCTGCCACGACCGATGCAGGGTGATGTCACTTCCCGTGTAGTGGGTCCATCGGGAAAGTGACAGCGCTTGAACGGCCTTGACGGCGGTGTGTGTTTGTTTACTTACTGTAGAAGACAGAGGGTGGGAACGGAAGAGAAGGAGGAGGGGGGGGGGGAGGTGTGGGTTGCACAGAGGAAGAGCAGGGCCACGAGGATCGTGGGAAGCAGTGCGGGGCGTCCGGCTTCCCTGCTCCCATGTGCTCAGAGAAGAGGGGGCCGTGTCTCTTGTGACAGCATCGGGGCAGCCCCCCGCCCCCCAGCCGACCCTCATGAGATGGCAGTGTTAGCATCGTTGATCCGAATGACATGACAACTTGAAGCCCCCTGAAAATGAATGGTCGAATAGTTGTCATTGTCTACACCAGTGGTTCCCAAACTGTGGGGCGCGACCCCTAGGGGGGCGCCCGGAGTTATGACAGGTCGGGGGCACGGCGAGGCTAAATATAAATGATGCGATATCGTAAAGCTGACTTGTGCCTATTTAGATTTGCTGTTACAGTTCTGTCTTAATTACAGACAATGGTTTAAATGAATGATATAGGAGTGTCTTTATGTGGGTGTGTGCAGGCGGGGGAGGGGGGGGGGGGGCATGATATATATTTTTTATCTACAAAAGGGGCTGAGAAAGTTTGGAAACCTGTCTACACATTAATCAGATGAGGTAATGTGTGTGTGTGTATTCAACGGATTCCTTTTATTAAGTTAGCCGGGTCGATCACACACTCGTGATAAATGTGTCATTGCAATCACAGTGGCCGGATGAGATAATCGATTTGACATCCCATAATATTCAGCCCAGTGTGGTCCTGCTCCCCAACCCATTCAGCCGGTCCGTTTAAACAAACAAAAACTCTGCGCCTCATTGGCTACAGTCCTATTGAATGACTCAGGGGCGCATGTAAGCTCTTTTGATTGGTCAAGGTCGTGATATCATCCCAAAGGCATGCAGGGGTCACTGAGAACTCCCCCCCCCCCCCCCTCAGAGATTGTTCACGCTCATTAGCGCATGGAGATAGTACGCTATACAGCGGCCTCTCTGTGTTGATGTTAAAAGAACAAATCGTATGTTTGTCGCAGCTGCCGAGAGCCAACGCAACCCATGACTATTATAAGAACCCGTGCCGCGTTCCTGCACTCATTCCGGTGTGTGTGTGTGTGTGTGTGTGTGTGTGTGCGTGTGTGTGTGTGTGTGTGTAGCTCCCATGTCTTTGTTCATGTACTCGTGTTGTCGTCTTTCTCTTTCTATCTTCTCCCTGTTTCTGTTTCTGTGTTGGAAAAAAAGTGCAAAAGAAAACGTGTGTGTGTGTGTGTGTGTGTGTGTGTGTGTGTGTGTGTGTGTGTGTGTGTGTGTGTGTGTGTGTGTGTGTGTGTGTGTGTGTGTGTGTGTGTGTGTGTGTGTGTGTGTGTGTGTGTGAAGCTCCCATGTCTTTGTTTATGGACTGTGTTGTCGTCTATCACCTTCTATCTTCTCCCTGTCATTGCGTTTAGTTTCAAAACTAAACATGCTTGCGTGTGTGTGTGTGTGTGTGTGTGTGTGTGTGTGTGTGTGTGTGTGTGTGTGTGTGTGTGTGTGTGTGTGTGTGTGTGTGTGTGTGTGTGTGTGTGTGTGTGTGTGTGTGTGTGTGTGTGTGTGTGTAGGACTTAGGACTTAGGACTTCACTATAGTTAATCATGAAGTGTGAGTCACCACAAAGTGACAGATGGTTTGATGGAAAAGGCCAACAGAGAGACAAGAGAGGCACTCACTCAGATATTGTTGAGCTGTTGAAAGCTGTCCAGGAGGAACGGCAAACTTAAAGCACATTAAAGGTACTGTAGGCAAAATGTCAGAGTTGCAAAGAAAGAGAGAGAGAGAGAGAGAGAGAGAGAGAGAGAGAGAGAGAGAGAGAGAGAGAGAGAGAGAGAGAGAGAGAGAGAGAGAGAGAGAGAGAGAGAATAGCAGGAGAACCCAAGATTTTGAAAATAAACAGCCCAAAAAAACGCACCCACTCTCTCTGCTCTCCCCTAAGATGACAATAGCTGGATTTCCATCTAACAGCCGAAGCGAATTTTAAACAAACTTTTGGAAGTTCACTGTTCACTTACAGCGTAAGTCACGTGAGTTCAAAGTTTTCTACATCAGAGTTACATTACATTACATTACAGTCATTTAGCAGACGCTTATATCCAAAGCTGCTTACTTAATAGTGTGTTTCAACAAAGGAAGGTAAGAGAACAACTCGTCACCAGAAGTTAAAAGTGCATTTAATTTCTAACAAGCCTCTAGTCAAGTCAAGTCAAGTCAAGTCAACTTTATTGTCACTTCACAGTTTACACAAGTATAAAGCAGTGATGTGAAAATCTTATGTGCAATACCCGACGACAGACAGCAGTTATAAAAATAAGATAAAAATTGATAAAAATAGAATAGAATAAAGTAAAAAAATAAAAATAAAAATGCAATTGATCAAATGCAAAATATCGGCACAGAAAAGAGCAATATGGATATATAAATCAATGTAATAAAATATACATTGTTATATGCTATACGCCCTTGTTCAGCAGCCTGATGGCCTGACTATAGAAGCTATCTCTAAGCCTATTTGTACGGCACTTGATACTGCGGTATCGCCTGCCTGACGGTAACAGTGAGTACAGTTCGTGGCTGGGGTGGGCAATGTCTTTTATGATGCGTTTGGCCTTGGCCACGCACCGCTGGTTGTATATATCCAGGAGGGAGGGGAGCTCACCTCCAACGATATACTGGGCCGTCCGCACCACCCTTTGAAGCGCTTTGCACTCGAGTGCGGTGCAGTTCCCGTACCAGGCGGTGATACACCCTGTAAGAACACTCTTGATGGTGCCGTTATAGAATGTTCTCAGGATGCGGGGGCCCATGCTGAATTTCTTCAGACGCCTGAGGAAATACAGGCGTTGTTGGGCCCTTTTCACCACGTGTGTGGTGTGCGTGGACCATGTGAGGTCCTCGGAGATGTGCACGCCAAGGAACTTGAAGCTGCTGACCCTCTCTACTGCAACACCGTCGATGGAGATAGGGCTGTGCTCTCCCCTCTGCTTCCTGAAGTCCACGATCAGCTCCTTGGTCTTCTTGACGTTGAGGGCGAGGCTGTTCTCCTAGCACCACTGCTCCAGCGATCCGACCTCCGGCTCCGGTAGGCTGTCTCGTCGTCGCGGGCGATCAGGCCCATCACTGTCGTGTCGTCAGCAAACTTGACGATGACGTTGGAGCTGTGCATAGCCATGCAGTCGTGGGTGTAGAGGGAGTAGAGGAGAGGGCTCAGCACGCATCCCTGGGGGGCTCCCGTGTTGAGGGTCAGTGGCTCTGAGGTGGTGCTGCCCATCCTCACCACCTGGCGGCGGTCCGACAGGAGGTCCAGTATCCAGCTGCACGTGGATGGGGGCACGCCTAGACCTCTAAGCTTGGTGTCGAGCTTGGCAGGAATTATTGTGTTGAACGCTGAGCTGTAGTCTACAAACAGCTTTCGCACATAACAGTTCTTTCCCTCCAGGTGGGAAAGGGCAGTGTGGAGGGCCATGGCAATTGCGTCGTCCGTGGATCTATTTTGACGATATGCAAATTGCCATGGGTCCAGCGTGGCAGGTAACACGGAGCAAATAAAGTCCTTGACCAACCTCTCAAAGCATTTGCTAACAATCGAGGTGAGGGCTACAGGTCTATAGTCATTCAGGCATGTTACCTTGGGTTGTTTAGGGACAGGCACGATGGTGGACATCTTGAAGACCACGGGGACAACAGCCTGGGACAGGGAG
>CM051021.1:1030489-1035489 GCA_027704905.1 Muraenolepis orangiensis | reverse complement strand
TTGCCCCATTCCTCCCGCAATATTTATTTCCTACAATTGAACACTAATATATGTTATGATATGTATTATACTAATACCATACAACACTATACTATAACAATACTGCACACAGTAAAAATAACAATAACAATAAAGTGACTGATATGGATGATATATACATGTGTTGAATTGTGCAAAAACAACAACTTTGACGTTTCTCGGTGACTTCATGACTCCCCCTATCGGTTCGTTACGGTATGACATAGTGAAGGGCATCGTCTGAGGCTGATGGTCACCGACGCGTCGTCCGGTCTCTCCCTGGCGTTCGTTCGACATACTGGAGGGCGGCTTTTATTTTTTTAGATTAGATTAGATTCTAATGTATTGTCATTGCACTGCAGCACAAGTACAGCACAGCGAAAATAAGTTGGCATCTAAAACCAGAGTGTTAATGTTACAGTAAAGTGCATGGTAAAATATCATGTACAGTAGTTAAATATGATGTAAAAACAGTCGACTAAAAAACTGAAAAACTGTTAAAAACGGGTATAAAATAACTTGGTAGGTATGAGATATGTGAAGAATTATAGGTATATATATATTATAGGTATATATATATGTATATATATATATATACATATATATATATACAGTATATATATATACACATACAGGTAAGATAAGTATCAACAGGTAGTAAGCAGGGGTATGCAGTTATATCAACAGTTGAAGATTTATATATATATATATATATAAAAATATACATGGCAATCATATTTTATATATATATATATGGGTCACATACATGTACGCACACACACACACAGTGAAATGTGTTCCTCTCCTTTAACCCATCCTAGTATTAGGAGCAGTGGGTATCAGCTATTGTATATACAGCTGCCAGGGGAGCAGAGTAGGGGTCTGGTGCCTTGCTCAAGGGCACCTGGGCATTGCCCCAGGAGACAAACTGGCACCTTTTCCCCCCAAGTACCGGTTTTACCGGTTCCATACTTGCTCCGTTTTTTTTCGGGACTTGAACCGGCGACCCTCCAGTTTGCCAAGTCCCAACAGACTGAGCTACCGCCGCCCCAATATGCGTTTTAACATAGGCGTAATCTATAAGAAATATTCAATACTGAACCCAAAGCTATACACCTTTGCGTTAAAACAGTCAAGTATACAACAGACAAGGATTCCAGGTAATATCCGCCTGCGTTTCTCTGTACGGCTGAGAGCTTCTTGACCGCAAGCCACGGCTCACAAGCGTTCCCCTCCAGGGGGTCGTTGCTGACTTGGGCGTTACTCAGGAAGCAGATGGCCAAGGAGTTTTTGAAGGAGTTGTTTTGTTTGTTCACCCACTGTGAGTGTGACTAGTGACTGACTACAGGCCAACAGTCTTAGCATTACCCACGAGTCACAGTACAACAGTTCCATCCATGTCTGCATTCCCCTGGCTTCATATTGGGGGGCAGGGTGTGTCTGTTGGCTGTGATTTAACTCTTCTGTGGTATTTTAATGGTTTTGTAGCTGACTATTTTCAAATTCATACCAATACAGTATATGACAGACAAACAAATAGAAACACAGGCAGAATTTTAGATTTAGCATTTCTGCAAAACAACCTAAAGGTGGGGTTTGCCTTCTATAATTCTAGGCTTCTGGTTTCGGTTTGGGGGAAGGCACATTTTGTTCTGGTTAAATATGTTAAGTATGCAGAAATGGCCCAGTTTCCCCATATCCGTCTGCTCTGTTCTGCTTTGTAGACTATTTCTATTGCTGATTTTCACACTTTGTTGATAACTCCTCTTGCCTTCCCCTATTAATTTATATATTATCTCTATCCATTCCTTTACTTGGGCTTTACCATGCTTTGCTCTGCATTGAGATTCAACAATATATTGTTGACGTCATTCAATAAAATTCAAATCAAAATATAATTATACACAACCAACGTTAACCAAACCAAGTATTTTTCGCCGGGAGTAGCAGAGTTCTTAGGAGAATTTGTAACATTATAGATTTTGGTCAAAAATACCACAGAATGTGCTCCTTTTGAACAAATTGTGTGGCATAAAACTGACAGTTTTCAATAGTTTTCAAAAAGTGAATTAAGTAAAATATGTGCTTACTTGGTGCAACTGTAACATATGCCAGCAGGTGGTGCTGTTCAGTAAAGTAAACCTCACTTCTCCCGATGCCTAAATAGACGCTCTAGCGATGAAGCTAGAGGGCCCATGGGTTTTAGCTTCTCACGTTAGAACGTCGCCTCTCATGCCGGAAGTTGAGTTCGAAGTGAGTTCGAGCCCAGTGCAGGACACTGACTCTGTTACACAACTTAACGCCGGGTGTATTGTCTCTGTGACTGCTGTGTGTTCAATGATCTGCTTGCTATCGCTATGGACGGCTAAAACGATAACAAGGGCGGAACTAGAGAGATGGTTCAATGTCAGTGAATGGTCTCTCGACTTAAAAGAACTGCAATTCCATCCCCGTGTCGTGAGACGAGGCCCCCAAGGCGGCGTCACTCCAACTAAGAGAGAACAACAGTTAGAACTGTAGGGTAGTAGGCTATATATAGGTTCCCCGAGACACACGGTCGTTCTCTTACAAAACACGTTTGATCGCAAGGACAGCACACACACACACATAAAGGCAGGCAGTGTCTGCCAAAAGCACCTTCAGAGAAATCCTTGCGGAGGGAAACATTACAGGCTCGAGGTGGGAGGCTGAGAAAGCAAAAAGGAGAAAAGAGTGACCGTGGCACGCAGGTATAGGTCGGCCCATGCAGTATTCATAACACGCAATACATTAGGAAAATGGGGAGAGGAGGAGGGGGGGTGGTATATATGGGATGAGGGGTAGCTGGATATATACGGTTACAGTTTCGTATTACGATTCCTGGAACACAGTGACGGGCACAAAGGCAACGCGATACAGCGCTAGCTCTCTCTATAGGTGCACCAACACAATGGCCTCTCACATGAACATAATAACACAGGGGAAGACGATGATGTAACTGTGTGTGAAAAGAGAGTAAAGAACACATTCTCCTCTTTATACACCGCCACAGGGATGTCTTCTGGGCCCCTGAAGATGGAAGAGGACATGCTGGGGGCCCTCCACCTGGCCCAGGACCTCTGGATGAGAGAGAGGGAGATAAAGAGAGGGGGAGAGAGAGAGAGAGATGGAGATAAAGAGAGAGAAACAGAGATCTCCCTTTTTCTCTCAAGTCAACGTTTAGTTTGATAAAAAAATATCGATATATCTGTATATGTATGGCAATATATAAAAATTGGTATATTAGTAAGATCAGTAAATTGGTATAATAATAATATAATAATCCTCATGTGCGTCATGCAATAAAAGGACCACCTTCTGACGGCCGGTCAAGTGTGTGTGTGTTTTAAATTTGATGCCGTGTGTGTGTGTGTGTGTGTGTGCGTGTGCGTGCCAAGTGTCCGGTGTGTCATTGCAAACAGCTGTTGGTTTCCCACACACACACACACGATAAGGAGATGTCACATGAGACGATGAGACATGGTGTCGTGTCGTGTCCTATGCCCACCGCCTGCTCAGTGTCCCGAGGGGTCAGGACTAGTGCTGGAGAGGGCCTGGCTCTCTCTCTCTCTCTCTCTCTGGTCCCCCCCCCCCCAAACCCCAGCTGCTCAGCTCTGCTCTCTGTCTCCCTCTACTCCATCATCACCTCGCTGTGAGTGGGCTCCACCCACCCCCCCCCCCCCCCGAACATGAAAGTAATAATAATAATAATAATAATAATAATAATAATAATAATAATAATAAAATAAAAAAGAAACTAAGACATTAGATATGTTCAAGATTCAAGATTCAAGATGTGTTTGTTGTGCCATGTGCAACATCAAGTACAATGGAATGCTGACTCCCCATTCCCTCCCACAGCATGCATTTCCTACAACTATGCTAAAATATACAATATAATATAAATATACTAATATATACATTACCCATCACCTTCTGCAAGGCTCCAAGACGGATAAAGTGATCGGTGAGTGATACTGTATTTCCGGGGGTTAGAGGCGGTCACTGCGTGTGTGTGTGTGTGCGTGCGTGCGTGCGTGTGTGGGTGTCTGTGTGGTTGTCTGTGTGTGTGTCACGGATAAACAAACCACAATTGTCGTCTTTTGTCTCGTCGTGTGACGAGAGCTGGTCTTTATTTGTCGAACTGTCTCTCTCTCTGTATTTGTGATCAAATACTCACTAATGGGCCACGGCAAAACAACGAAGAAGACGACGTGTTCCGGATCTTTCCGGAACACGTTTATGGGAGTCTTTCATCGTCACGCATCGTCCAGGTCATTGTAGGTTCCTCAAAGAGAGGAAGGAAGTTCTCATCAACAACATTGTCCCAGAACTCAATTGTGTTTGATAAGGTCTGCGAAAAAAGGAAGTGAAAAAACACAGTAACACACACACATCATTTAGTTTGATAAGGTCTGCAACTAAAGGAAGTGAAAAAACACAGCTACAAACACACACACACAGACACACTTTAGGTCGACCCCTGTGTGTATTTTTAACCTTTTCTTGCAGACCTTATCAAACACAATTATGTGTGTGTGTATGTGTGTGTGTGTGTGTGTGTGTGCCTGGTGTGTGTGTGTGTATGTGTGCGTGTGCGTGTGCGTGTGCACGCGCGCACAGGTTTCACGCCTGAATTTCCTCATCCGGAATTTTGGCACAGCGCCCTACACAGACCTCAGGTGACAAACCACACACACATGAGTCAGTCAGTCAGTCAGTCAGACAAGGAGTCAGTCAGTCAGTCAGACAAGGAGTCAGTCAGTCAGTCAGTCAGTCAGACAAGGAGTCAGTCAGTCAGTCAGTCAGACAGGCCAACAGACAGACAGACAGACAGAATATAACTGCAGAACATGAGTTAGTAGTAGTAGTAAATTCACACTGCAGGGGGGAATGGGGAGTAAGCATTCCATTGTACTTGTTGCAAAATTGGCAATTAAAAAACATCTTGAATCTTAAACCTT
>CM051021.1:952989-1025489 GCA_027704905.1 Muraenolepis orangiensis | reverse complement strand
ATCTATAAACTCTATTATCTATAATATATAATACGCATATCTGTTAATGCAGCTAAAGTGCAACTTAGAGTGGCTTACGTGAATGTGAACTTTGTTATATTCTGTAAAAAATAATAATATATACATATATATATATATACATTGAATAATAATTTCTAAAAAGCAGGGAATGTTTTGGATCCGACACTTTGCAACATCAGAACACTTTCTGACTTTTAAACTCAATAGTTGTCAAACCTGACAATTGAACAAATATTTATTAAACAGTAATTCAGCTAATCTAATAGTTTGCACGTGGCCGGGAGGCTAAGCATACGCTCTTTGGACCTAACCCACCACTCCTCAAAGGACCGAGGAACCGACATGCCTACAGGGGGGTCGTAACAACAGGGCGTATATATAAGTTTATCTTTACGACCCAGGGACGCTTAGCCAAAGCTCACCCAGCTGCTTACCTCAAGATATAGCACGTCTATATCGCATGTCTGTGTTCTAAAGCCGCGTCCCCGGGTTAAAGGAATAGCAGCTTAAAAAGAGCATTGGGAGGATACTCAAGTCTGTTTCCTTCACCAGGGGGTCGGAGGTTGTACACAAAATCACAAAATGTTTCTAAGCGGCGAGGACGACGCCCCGCCCCTCCTGGCCCACACGGAGGTCCCGCCCCGGGTCACGGAGAACTACATCCTGTCGGGCTACCGCTTCCCCAACTACAGCCTGCGGCAGTGCCTGCTGTCTGCGTTCCGGCCCACCAACGAGACGGGCAACTTCTGGACCCACTTCCTGCCCGCCTTCCTGTTCGCCTACCACTTCGCCGAGGTGTTCGGCTGGGAGGGCTCCCCCCCGGCCGCCGCCCCCTTCTTCTACCCGCTGTGGACCTACTTCCTGGGCGTGCTGTGTCTGCTGTCGGCCAGCAGCCTGGCGCACCTGCTCAACTCCATGTCCCTGGTGGTGCGCGAGGTGTGCTTCTTCGTGGACTACGGCACCATCAGTGCCTACACCGTGGGCTCCTCCTTGGCGTACTACTACTACATCCACCCCCGGGCGGGGCTACCCGAGGCGGGGGGCCCCTGGGAGCCCGGCAACGGCTCCCGGGCTGACCCGGCGCCCCTGGCGGCGGTGTCGTCGGCATGGTACGGGATGGCGGACGCCAGCGCGCTCTTCGAGGCCTTCTACGTGCCCAGCTCGTGCGCGGTGGCCGTCATCTGCATCCTGTCCTGCTGCAACACACGCCAGCGCTGGCGCCGCCACCGCTACCTCATCCGCACGCTGGTATTCCTGCTGCCCTTCCTGGTGTCGTCCACGCCCATCTTCTACCGCCTGCTCACGCGCTCGCCGTACCGGCCGGCGTCGGCCTCGCTGGCCTCCTCGGCGAGCATGGCGGGGCACTTCTACCGCCACTGCGCCTGGCTGGTGGCGTCGGCCGCCTTCAACATCGCCAAGGTGCCCGAGCGGCTGGCGCCGGGCCTCTTCGACGTGTGGGGCCACAGCCACCAGTGGTTCCACTGCTGCACCTTCCTCTCTATCCTGGAGGAGCTGCACATGATCAAGGCGGAGGTGAGGGCGGCGCTGCTGCAGCCCGCCCTGGCGCTGTCCGAGGCCGCCGGCTCCTCCGCCGCCGCTATGTCCCGCCTCCCCGGCCCCACGGCGCTGTCCACCTACGGGGTGATGCTGCTGCTCCAGGCCACCATCGCCGCCATCATCGGCTGGTTCTCCTGGCAGGCCGAGCGCATCTACGGCCCCGAGAGGGACCAACTGGCGCGACGGGGCCTCCGGGGCCACCACAAATGCCACTGAGGAATATTGGCCAGCCAGAGCCTCCCCTCCCCCCCTTGCCGTGCACTGCACATAACACATGCACTATTATATTATTTTACACAACAATGCAGTTGAGAGTTGGGTTGAATGGCTGATTTGCACACGTGTGCATGCACACGCACTAACACGCACACACATAGTCTCAAGGTAATGCAAAATGCACACAAAAACTGTGCACTTTAGTTTTCAATTTCCTATGCAGCTTTTGGTCACGTTGGTACCCCCCACCTCTCCAGACTCTACGTGTCTCCCTGCCATCGTTTTATGCTGCTGTGCTGCGCAGGGACACCGTGATGAAATCAAAGAGCTTATTATCGTCCAGCGCAGATGGTTTCGCTCCCTGGAGCGAGGCAACTGTCTTCCCTATCTTCATCCTCAGGGGGTTTGGCCGGTGGGGGGGGAATTATATAACAATGATGATGTTTATGTTGTCCTCTGGTAGAAGGAACCTTCCACACGTCCTCCTCCACAGTAGTCGGGTTTCCATCACCATGTTTGGATTTGCATTTTGGAGTTTCGCATAAGAGGATGTTGATGGAAATGGCCAAATTCAAATGATCTTCCTCTGATTCGCATTAAAAGTTGATATGCTTGCCTGAGGTGGCTTTTGACCAGATTCAAATCGAGTTAATTCGTAAAAGCAGAGATGGAAACAACTTTGCCGAATCAATTCTGACGTAGCGAACTTTGGACTCACCGCCCAATATCCGTCATCGCTGACATAGTCTGTTAGCTCCAACTAGCTAACAGCTCACAACTAATTTGTTAGCTCCAACTCACAACTAATTTGCATTTCCTTTTTTTTTTTGTGCGAACTTCCAAAAGGTTGCTTAAAATGAGCTTAGACTGTTAGATGGAAACCCAGCTATTGTGTCGCCTGAAGCACTAACCCTAGCTGTAGGTATCTTCTGGCTTGTTCTTATAGTTCAAATCATGTCATTGATATTTCACTTCATTTTGAATGAATCGAGTTGCACGTTGGTTTTAGCTGTTTTCCCCCCATGGTGGTCACTTCCCCAACGCGTGCTGAGGTCATGAAAAAAAAAAACAGCAAAACCGATCTAATTTCCTCTTTCTCTCTCTGCTCACCCGAGTGGGAAGTCAAACACTCTTTATGTCCATTTTGCAACTTTGCACAGTTGCAAAATGTCCTGTTGTCATACGTACCGAAGCCATGGTTGTTTAAGCAACGCTAACCTATAGAAAGTGTGTCCACGGACCCTGCTTTGATGATCTCTAAAGAAATAATTTAGACATTAGTTGTTAATGTTGTTTTGTTTTTATCTAAATTGATGGTTAAGTTGTGGTCCATTAAACCTGTGATTCACTTTTGATGCAAAAGGAAGGCCAGAAGTTGAGAAGCTGCTATTAATAGATAGACTGCTATGTTTGTTTGTTGTTTTTGTGTGTGTGTGTGTGTCAGGGGGTTCAACAATGGAAGTTTCAATTGGTTGGATGAATACCAGTAAACATCCTGGAGAGACTTGCTATATCGGCCGGTTTTGGAATGTTAATGAGGTTTCAAGGATCTACAAATGAACACCGTGAATGGATTACTAACATGGTTACATTTTTTGAATGTAGATTAAAAAGTAACTTTAGACTCTTTATGCGGATGTTCTGTGCATGTTCAACTATGGCAAAGAAGCGACTGTTTAACCAACATCTGTAGTTCCCTGTCTGCAAGCTGTGTCCAGTTGTTATTTGCAAAAGCATTACTCTTGACCCGGAGCTGTAGAGCAGTTTTCAAAGCCATATCTTTCATGGATGCATAACAGAATGAAACCAGAGAGACAGCACTCCCCCTGTCTGGTGGAGCCCTCACTAGTGCAGGTTATTTTGAAAGAATAGACTTGAAGTTAGATTTGTAGTAATAATCAATGTTCTCTTTATCCTGGTTTGCGATTCATTCAATATTTAAAAAAATGTATATATATATATATATATTGTTTCCAAACCATGTTTTCCCTTTCTACAGCCGTGTTCGATTCCTGACTCTTCCTGCCAATGCTAAGCTTACAGGCACTTTTAAAAGTTTGTCAAAATAATAATTTAAGAACGAACCCCATCAGTTAATGTAAAACAATACTTCATATAGTTTGATATTGCTGTTGAATGCAGGCCTGATGTATCCACAGTATGTGGATATGGTGACTTAAGAGGATATATTTTGGGAATTGCTGTATTGTTGTAAGACACACAAGCCTTGCTCTTTACAGGTCTCAAAACGACAGCTGTCGTTGTGCAATCTTCTGATCGACAGAAACTATGAATATCTGCCTGCTGCTGTCTTTTGGACGATTTTTTTAGTTTCGATGACGAAAGTTGGCTGGTTTTCCTGCAACTGAGGGATTTGGTCTGAATACATTAGGAGCCTTGTGTCTTGTGTTGTTGACGGTGAACGACTTGAACCTTGAATCCATTGTAAACCAGTATTGAGACACACCAACATCACAGACTACTGTACTTTACATTTTTAATGATGTACTCAGGAAGACTGAGAAGAATATAAAGGGTTTTATTTGACCGTTTCCACATTAACAATGAACGCACATGTTATAAGAAATGTCACGCTGAAAATTAATTCCTGTAAAAATACCACTATTATTAGATCATTGTACTTGTAAATAATAAATAAATAGGTAAATTCTGACACCGGTGTGTATGTGTGTGTTCTTCTGTACTGCATGGGGCTCACACAGAGACGTGTATGAATGAAGCCACGGCTCGAAATGCAGTCACAGACGGTCATCTTTTGAGCCAGCTTTGAATAATTCAAATTTCAGAGTACATATATTTGCAAGCGCAGGACAGCCTTGACCTGCAGGTGCCCAGGGGGACGGCAGGAGAGTACTTTTACTGAATAAATACTTTTAGATACTTAGATACTAATACTTCTTTTATTTAGATTCAGTGCAAGACGTTTCAGTCGGCACCAAAGCGGTTCTGGCAAACCGTCCAAGCTGTTTACAGTCAGGGTGGGACACTGCTGACCTCAACTGAGGAGCTGATCGGGCGGTGGAAGGAGCACTTAGAGGAACTCCCTAACCCAACGAACCCACCCTCTACAGTAGAGGCAGAGCTGGAGGATGATGGGCGGCAAACATCAATCTCCCCGTCACTGCGGTAGTCAAACAACTCTACAGTGGCAAGGCCACAG
This sequence comes from Muraenolepis orangiensis, assembly GCA_027704905.1. NCBI lineage: Eukaryota > Metazoa > Chordata > Actinopteri > Gadiformes > Muraenolepididae > Muraenolepis > Muraenolepis orangiensis. Next base: position 1,020,514 of record CM051021.1, on the reverse strand, counting down.
GGATTGTTGAGATCCATCCAAAAATGCCAGGAAATCTACAAGTGGGGAGTGAGTCCTCACCCCAAGTGAAGGAGTTCAAGTATCTCGGGGTCTTGTTCTCGAGTGAGGGGAGGATGGAGCGTGAGATTGACAGGAGAATAGGTGCAGCGGGAGCGGTATTGGGTGCCCTTTACCGCACTGTTGTTACCAAAAGAGAGCTGAGCCAGAAGGCAAAGCTCGCCATCTACCGGTCAGTCTTCGTTCCTACCCTCAGTTATGGTCCTGAACTATGGGTAATGACCGAAAGGACGAGATCAGTAATACAAGCAGCTGAAATGGGTTTCCTCAGGAGGGTGGCTGGAAGATCATCTCCCTGAGGGAGAGGAGGTGGGAGGAGGCCATGGGGCAATGGGGGTTAGAGAGAGAGAGAGAGAGAGAGAGAGAATCTGTTTCTTTGTTGTCACAAGCTCAGTCCTGGGACTATAGGTGAAACATGAAACCTGTGGACAGTAAAATATATAGGGGGGGGAGGAACAGGCGACTGACAGATAATACAAGCTAGGTAGAAGAGGCTGGGTTTCGCATTTCTGGCCCAAACCATCCTATCGCTTTATGCCTGTGAAATGTAGGTCATTGTCCTTGAGGAAATATACATTGAAACACATAGTGGCACTGACTCGCATGCACCACAAGAGGGCGGAAGAACGCGGTTCTTTGAATAAACTGTATAAAGAAGAATGAAATGACCAGTTTCAAGGCACAATCTTTTAGTCAAATCAATTTGACTAAAAGTTTAAAAGGTAGTCTATGCAAGTTGGTAGTATTTGGAAGTCAGTTTTTATTTAAAAAAATCCTATGATGAACATGATACATATAGCATGGTTTTAACTTTTCATTAAAGACAGTGTTGAGAATATGTTAAGGCAGCCATACACACACACACACACACACACACACACACACACACACACACACACACACACCACACACACACACACACACACACACACACACACACACACACACACACACACACACACACACACACACACACACACACACACACACACACACACACACACACACACACACACACACACACACACACACACACACACACGCACACACACGCACACACACGCACGCACGCACACACTTCCAGGAAGGACAATATTCTCCATTTGTGAACGTATCTTACAATGAACACACATCACAGTGTTAAATAGATAATTTTTTTTTAAATCATTTTCCTAAATAGTCCTCATGTAATCATCGAGTCATATATATTATTAATCAAGTTATGTAAAGCAGTGTGATCCGTGTCCATGAATCAGCTACCGTCGGATGTCCTCCAATTCAGACCTAATGGTGTAACCTCGATGAGTGCACACACACACACTCTATTTCCCGGTTGAGGGATGGTATATGTTGATAATGTAGTGTAATGTAATGTTTAATGACATTTTTGCAATGTGTGACATTTGTGAGACGGTTTGTGAGTGTGTGTGTGTGTGTGTGTGTGTGTGTGTGTGTGTGTGTGTGTGTGTGTGTGTGTGTGTGTGTGTGTGTGTGTGTGTGTGTGTGTGTGTGTGTAGATGAGTAACTGGTGAAACTCCTTTGACAGCTCTTAAGTTGGCCCCTCTCCCCTCCTGTAGTGCGGTGAGATCTACTTCTCAGACATCTTGCGGATCATGTAGTTCAGGATGCCCCCGTTGTGGAAGTAGGCCAGCTCCACGTCCGTGTCGAATCTCATCCGCACCTGGAAGCTCTTGCCCGTGTCCAGCTGCGGAGAAGGAACAAACAACATGGCTTTCAAACCCCCTGGTGTTCTACAGGGTGTAATACCCCCATTATACCACCAGGCGTCGGTGTGATCACACGTTAGAGTTGTTTTTTTCAAAATAGGCACCTGGTGGCGCAAATAATCTGTGGCTTGATGATGTCACACAGTGAGAGTGTCCTACTGCGCAGAGTTTGCTAAGAGGCTATTTTTTCATCCACCATCCAGTGCGGAGTGTGTGGTTGGTGTCTGGTTGAAGCAGCCTCACCTGGCCCCAGTCAGACTGATCAGAGTCTGGTTGAAGCAGCCTCACCTGGCCCCAGTCAGACTGATCAGAGTCTGGTTGAAGCAGCCTCACCTGGCCCCAGTCAGACTGATTAGAGTCTGGTTGAAGCAGCCTCATCTGGCCCCAGTCAGACTGATTAGAGTCTGGTTAAAGCAGCCTCACCTGGCCCCTGTCAGACTGATTAGAGTCTGGTTGAAGCAGCCTCACCTGGCCCCAGTCAGACTGATTAGAGTCTGGTTGAAGCAGCCTCATCTGGCCCCAGTCAGACTGATTAGAGTCTGGTTGAAGCAGCCTCACCTGGCCCCAGTCAGACTGATTAGAGTCTGGTTGAAGCAGCCTCACCTGGCCCCAGTCAGACTGAGGCAGCGTCGACTGCTACAGTCGGGATTGTTTGCACCCGCTAATGAGGACCGTGGACCGTGGGTTTAGACCGCTGCCCGAGACGGGACAGGTGAGCTTTCACCCCCTACCGACCATGTGTTAACATGCTCCAACGTACCGTCACGTCCACCAGCATCCGGGGCACCAGCTGCTGGGGGATGAGCACGGAGTAGCGCTCCCTGCCGGTGAGGCCCAGGGTGTCGGCCGTGACCCCCGGGAGGTACTCCAGGGGGATCACCCCCATGCCCACCAGGTTGCTGCGGTGGATACGCTCGTAGCTCTCTGCCAGCACCGCCTTCACGCCCTGAGAGCGAGCGAGCGAGAGACACACACACACACACACACACACACACATGATTCAGCTACTATTCAGCGAAAATTATGCTTTAAATATTGGATTTTAGTCGTGTGCTTTGGGCTTTAAAAGTCAGACGCAGATAGCCTACCGCATAGAATTACATTCTTCTTATACGTATTAGGGGGAATTTTTTGTTGGGAATACTCCCTTATACATGTACAGTATATTGGTATATCTGAAGGATACACTGCGGTGCACTGTGGTTGCCGTTCTAGCAGGCTTTTTCCTTAACCTTTGAGCAAAACAAGTCCAGGCATGGTACCCCCCCCCCCCCATTTCCCCTGAAGGAGAACATTTGAGATACATTTCTTAAAGTCCTAGCCGGGTCCACTCGCCACAGGCTGAAATTCCTCAGAGTGCAGGTGCTGGATGGGAGCGGAGACTCACCAGGAGGAAGGGGCCTTTAGCCGCCCAGTCCCTGGAGCTGCCCGAGCCGTACTCCTTCCCCGCCAGAATCAACAGGGGGCTGCCGGCCTGCTGGTACCGCTCTGCCGCGTCGAACACGTCCAGCTGCACCGGAACCAGGACGAATGAGGAGGGATGAGGAGGAATGAGGAGGAATAAGGTTTAAATGAGGTGGAAGTAGGTTGAATGATGTTGAATAAGGAAGAATAAAGTTGAAGAGGAGGAAATGAGGTAGAAGTAGGTTGAATGACATTGAATGAGGGGAAATGAGGAAGAACAAAGAATGAGAATGAGGAGCAATGAGGTTGGATTAGGAGGAATGAGGTTGAAATGAAAAGGAATGAAGTTTAAATGAGGTTGAATGAAGAGTAATGAGGTTGAATGAGGAGGCCCAATGAACAACTTCACACAAATCCTGATTTTAAATGTTAAATAGATTCTGTGTCGTTGGGGTTATGGTGGTCGGGTGGTGGTGACGATAGTGGAGGTGACGGTGTCGGGTGGTGGAGGTGATGGTTATGGTTGGTGGTGGAGGAGGAGGTGGAGATGGAGATGATGGGTGGTGAACGTACCGTCTCGTCGGTGGGCAGGTGAAGCGTGCGAGGCGCCTGCTTGTTGAGGAACTTGTTGAAGAGGCGGATGTTGGCGAAGGTTCCCCGCGCCATGACCGCGTCGTTGCCCCGCCTGGAGCCGTACGAGTTGAAGTCCCGCGGGGACAGCCTGGCGCACACACACAAAGGTGGATGAACTTTAACCTTTACATGGGTCTGACCCTCGTCCGTCCGTCCGTCTCTCTCCCTCTAGGGGGGACTCACCCCTTGTCGGTGAGGTAGCGGGCGGCTGAGCTGTTGCGAGCGATGTTCCCGGCGGGTGAGATGTGGTCGGTGGTGACCGAGTCCCCCAGGTTGAGAAGGACGTAAGCATCCCGGATGGGGGCCGGGGGATCCAGCTCCATGGTCTGCAGGGATGGAGCAAAAAAAGAGAGTCAACCTTAAACTCCAGAGTGGGAGAGAGTGTGAGAGTGAGAGAGAAAGAGCGAAAAGGGGGTGAGATATTGGAACTAAGTGACTCCATTGACAAAGCTCCCCCTCTGCTCCTTCCTTCTCTCCCCCCTTTGTTTCACATTTCATTCATTTTCATGACCCATCGTTCCGCTGAAGGACGATCGGTCAGCGCTCCCCGGCGCTAATTCTCCCCGAGCTTCATTAAACCAAAACCATTGCCATCTACTAGTATACTACAGTATGTAGTATGTACTACACACTGTACTACACTAGTATATTACAGTATGTAGTATGTACTACATACTGTAATATACTAGTATACTACAGTATGTAGTTGGGCAGCAGTAGCTCAGTCTGTTGGGACTTGGGGCTTGGGGAACCGAGGGTTCAGGCCGCCGGTTCAAGTCCCCGAAACGGAACGAGTACGGAATGAGAACTGGTACTTGGGGAGAAAAAGGTGCCAGTTTGCCCTCCTGGGTACACAAGGCCGAGGTGCCCTTGAGCAAGGCACCAGACCTCCTACACTGCTCCCCGGGCAACTGTATATACAATAGCTGCCCCACTGCTTCTAATACTAGGATGGGTTAAATGCAGAGAAACACATTTCACTGTGTGTGTGTACCAATAAAGAGGATTCAATCCTCCAGATTTGAGATTAATTACGTTATCACGTGATAACGTGGTAACGTGTCGCTCAAAGCGCAGTGACCCACCAGGCCGCTGAAGAAGGGCGGGGACTTGATGTAGGTGGACTGGGGGTCCCAGGGGTACAGCTTGTCGGATGGGGCGCTCAGCGCGTTCCAGCGTTCGTTGACTTTCTAGAGGAGAGAAGAAGAAAAACAACAACTAAAACACCTACTTGAGTGACGACAACCCCGTGCAGAAAATGTTCCGGAACATTTCTACGACAAGACTGCATGTGTGAAAGAGGGGCTTTATCGACAGGGCTGATCTGCTTACGAACACACCATACAAAACGCTGATTTGGAAAGATTATTAAGCTAGTCTTAAGTGTGAGCCAGGGTTGAAGATTACAAATCCCACCATATTCCAACATCCAGAATGTAGTCTTTCCACTAAGATCTATAGATCTTAGTGGACACTCAAGTAATGAATAAAACAATAATTTAGTCACATGACATTGAAACAGCCTATAATGGCTAATCACACCTGGCAGTGTAATAGGAACCCTTTCATTTTGGACCCCTGGGCTCACGGAACAGACCCTGACACACGTCGGCGAGAGGCGCTACCTCGATCTTCTCGTAGACCTCTTTGAACATGGAGGGGATGACGAACTCCCTCTCCACGGCCTGGATCTCCTCCCGTGTGGGCCAGATGTCCCTCAGGAACACCTTCTTGCCCTGGGCGTTCAGAGCTTCAAGCAGGCGAGGAGAACACAAAACACCACACATGAAGACACATAAATATGCTGATGTTAAATTACCGTAAATCCTCTAATAGAGAATTAAAGTCTGGGTAAAAATTGAAGAAAATAAACAAGATGTAATATCCGGTATTAACCAGACGGTTAATACGGTGAACTGTTGGTGCCTGTTATATAATGTAACTACGGTAGCTTCTACCGTGTGACGTAATACGGAGCTACTGGAGAAGAGAAAACAAACATGGCGCCGACCAGACAACAAAAGTTTGGTGTGAATTTTAAAAAGAGAGCAGGAACATCAGGAAGAGCAGGCCGCAAGGGACCTCGACATGGACCCCCGAAGAAAATTTTTGATACCAGAGAAAGCAGAAGAATGAACTGCGTTTAGCTAGCTAGGTGGTGGGCGAAAGAAAGTTAGCTCGGAGCTAGAAGCTAAAAGGAGAAATATTCTATTCAGTGTACTTTGGGCAAATGTAAATTCATGGTTATTTGAAACACCAACATCAGCAAAAACAACAACTAACTACATTTGTCCAAGTGCCATATTTTTTCAAAGCAGACACTGAGGGGTTCGGACATTCCACACACACCTAAATATCTATATCTATATAAAAATAAATATACTGTATGTGACTGAAAAAAGTAAAGAGAAACTCTTGTGCAGATTGTCCACTAATAATACGCTGACGGATGGATTTATAACGTCTTTAGTGCCAGGAGAACAGCCTCGCCCTCAACGTCAAGAAGACCAAGGAGCTGATCGTGGACTTCAGGAAGCAGAGAGGAGAGCACAGCCCTATCTCCATCGATGGTGTTGCAGTAGAGAGGGTCAGCAGCTTCAAGTTCCTCGGCGTGCACATCTCCGAGGACCTCACATGGTCCACGCACACCACATACGTGGTGAAAAGGGCCCAACAACGCCTGTATTTCCTCAGGCGTCTGAGGAAATTCAGCATGGGCCCCCGCATCCTGAGAACATTCTATACCGGCACCATCGAGTGTTCTTACAGGGTGGATCACCGCCTGGTACGGGAACTGCACCGCACTCGAGCGCAGAGCGTTTCAAGGGGTGGTGCGGACAGCCCAGTATATCGTTGGAGGTGAGCTCCCCTCCCTCCTGGATATATACAACCAGCGGTGCGTGGCCAAGGCCAAACGCATCATAAAAGACATTGCCCACCCCAGTCACAAACTGTACTCACTGTTACTGTCAGGCAGGCGATACCGCAGTATCAAGTGGCGCACAAATAGACTCCGAGATAGCTTCCACAGTCAGGCTGCTGAACAAGGGCGTATAGCATATAACATATGTATATTTTATTACATTGATTTATATTTATATTGCTCTTTGTGCTAATATATTGAATTTCATATATGCACTTTTATATATTAAACTTTACACAGTTTGTACTTCTTACTTATTTTTTTTATTCTATTATTTTTATTTTTATAACTGCCTTTGATGTGACAATAAACTTGACTTGATCCATGTCGAACACACATATTTGGCGTCGTTATCGTAGATCATTCCTAATGATATTTACCTCAATTTATTTTTGGGGTTTCTTCAAATCAACCTGAACGCATTGTTTTCCCTCGTCATATTTTTCTGAATTCATAAGTATTCCGCAGGCCAGACGGCAAGCCGTGGGCGGGCCTGATGTGGCCCGCGGGCCGCCAGTTGAAGATCACTGGTGTAGGACATTATGGAGGAGAAAGAAAGAAAGAAAGAATGAAAGCAAAACCCCACCGATGGGTTCCGTGTCAAAGTCGATCCTCACGGTGCCGGCGAGGGCGTAGGCGATGACCAGGGGCGGGGACGCCAGGTAGTTGGCCCGGGTGTTGGGGTGGACACGCCCCTCGAAGTTCCTGTTGCCCGACAAGATGCCCGCCGCCACCAGATCCCCCTGAGACACAAGACCTGAATAATTTACGTGCACACACACACACCCACACACCCACCCCCCCCCCCCCCCCCAGTGGACCACATAACGAAGTGTGTGTTCACACTCCCCTCCCCTGCAGGCGTGCGTTACCTGGGTGATGGCTTCCACCACCGGCTCCGGGAGGGGCCCGCTGTTCCCTATGCAGGTCATGCAGCCGTATCCCACCACCTCAAACCTGAGAGCGGAAGAACAGATGAACAGGAGAGCAGGAGAAGAGCATCAGGTCTGGGGTTCAAAGCACGTTCATAACAACAGAGGGACATGGATGTTAGCTTCGCCCTCATAAAAACAAAGAATCTAAATCTGGAGGATTGAATCCTCTTTATTGGTCACATACATGTACACACACACACAGTGAAATGAGTTCCTCTCATTGAACCCATCCTAGTATGAGGAGCAGTGGGTATCAGCTATTGTATATACAGCTGGGGGGGGGAGCAGTGGAGGTAGGGGTCTGGTGCCTTGCTCAAGGGGTGTTCCGTATGTCTCATATGAACAACAAATCACTTGTAATTATAATCATTTTGAATACAGAACGATAAAAAAACTGTAAGAAGCAGATTCAAAACACCAATTCAAAACAATTTGAAGTCTGTCATAAAAAATTTAATCCAAGTACAAGTACAATGGAATGCTTATTCACTCCTGCAGTATTCATTTCCTAAAACACAAAACTATAAAAATAAATAAATATTCACAATAAAAATAACTAATAAAGTGACTGATATGTGTTGAATTGTGCAACGAGCGTTTTAAGGAGGGACTTCAGAAGAAGGATATTTAAAGATAACCCGATATAGCAGAACACGGCCGGTAGGCGGTCTCACCCCAGCTTGAAGAGGTAGTCCATCACCCCGCTCTCCTTCAGGTAGTAGGTGACCACCCCGCTGCCCGGGGACAGGCTGGTCTTGATGTAGGGCTTCACACTCAGACCACACTCCACCGCCTTCTTGGCCAGGAGCCCTGAAATTATCATTTAAAAAAGATATATATTTATGATAATAAAAAGGTTTGGTTAAAAGTAAGTGCTCAATTTCGGCAGGGAAATAGGATTTTACCAGACGTCCTCTTTCTAAATCGCCGGAAAAGGACCGGGGATTCGGCTTTTTGCTTCCTACGGTTGCTTTACTTTACATTACGTTGACATCTCTACTTATGTCCCGCCTTCTCTGCACTCGCATGCCCCCATTGGTCGGTCATGTTAGGCTACAACTTAAGCCCTTCACGCAGACATTGGTCAGACTGCATCTCAATCATTATCCTCAAAGCCAACCCTTTTTTATATTATGGCCTTTATTTTGTACACCCGGATGTACGAGAAGCCGCTAGTTGGTACGGTCCACCGGGTAGGCTGGTAGACTAGCGCTAGTCACCATCATCTGGTGTGTGGGGGTAATGCACATGGACTTGCAGGCTTATAAAATCCAGATTAAAACTGACTTCCGATATGTGTAAATTAGTGAAAAGTAAATAAATTATAATAATAATAATAATAATAATAATAATAATAATATAAACAAGTACTACAAGCTGGGATTTGGACTGAGTATCAAATTTGTTGTATTATTTTGAAATAATTAGTGTACTATTTTTGGTATTTTGTGCATCCCTAATACTGAACAGATATTCACAAAAGATATCAGGGCTACAGAACCTGGGTGGCAGAGACCCGGGACCTCACACAAACCCACACACACACACACACACACACCCACACCCACCCACCTGCTCCCAGCATCACCGAGGGGTTGCTGGTGTTGGTGCAGCTGGTGATGGCGGCGATGACCACCGAGCCGTGGGACAGGGCGTAGTCGGCCCCGTTGTACTGGAACGGCACCTCGGTGGCGTGGCTCTCCGGGGCCACCTGGAACCCCTTGAAGCCTTGCTGGTGGGACAGGTCACAGAGAGAGGAACGTCAAATGGAGGGATGGTCCACCCTGCACGGTAACTCACTGTGTGGAGACGCGTCTGATTCAACATTCAAGATGTAGAAAGATTCAAGAATTGCTATTTTTGTTTGGGGGGGAATGTGGAGTAAGCATTCCATTGTACTTGTTGCAAATGGCAAATTAAAACATCTTGAATTTTGTTACGCTATTCCATATACTATAAACAGCACTATATACTATACTTTATACTATAACAATACTGTACACAATAAAAATAACAATAAAGTGACTGATGGATGATATGTGCATGTGTTGAATTGTTAAAAAGCATTTTAAAGTGCCAGTAGTGCAGCAGCATCATGAATTCAGTGCAGTACACTGCAGTAACTGTAATGAGTCCAGAAAGTCCAGCAAAAGCAATAGTACGATAGTAGGCAGATGACAGACTTGATAGGCCGATGATAGTCATGTGACCCGTGGCTAATATCAATTTAGTGCTGTTTACCCATTAAAAAGCCAGAGCTAGAGTTAAACCAATAGATTTCCATGACTTTGTTTTTCCAATGACTTTACACCTAATACTGAACATTTTGTCTCGGTGTTGAAAAGGTGAGGATAAAATGTGTGCTTTAAACTAACAATGAGAATTCCAAAGCCTACAGTAGTTACCTTAGAAGAGGACACAAATATAGATGGACATTAGAATATACGGATGTTTAATTAAAAGAATAAACATCTATAAATGTAAATATATACTTCGGGCTGACAGGCGTGTCGTCACCCGGCCATAGCATCCAGCTAGTGCACACACATTTGCTGTGTCTTTTGTCGTGCAAATTTTAAACTCCAAAAAACATAAAAAATTTAACTGTTTAAAATATAACAACAGTTGCGGAACAAGCACTTTCTTGTTGTGGCACGCACGCACACGCACACACACACACACACACACACACACACACACACACACACACACACACACACACACACACACACACACACACACACACACACACACACACACACACACACACACACACACACAACACACACACACACACACACACACACACACACACACACACACACACACACACACACACACACGAGAGAGAAAAATCATCCTCACCTTTGCCCCCAGGCAAGACTCAAAGTCGGTCTTCATGTCCGAAACGGCAATTCGGTCCTGGGGTCTTTTGGGTCCACTGCAGCAAGGAACCACGGTGGTCAGGTCCATCTCCACCACCTGGGGGGGGGGGGGGGGAGAGACCGGTTTAGACCACACCATACATACATTCATTGGGTTCTGAGTCATTAACTTTGCGATGGGGTTTTTGACGTAGGACTGACCTGTGTGAAGTCTGGATCCTGAGACACGTTGTTGTAATCTCGGAACATGGCCACCGCTTTCAAGTACCTCGTTATGTAGTCCAGTTTCTCTGCATCCCTCCCTACGATGTTGGGGTGGGGGGGGTGAGGATGTGTTGAAAGAACATTAAGAAGATAACCGGCCGCTAAACCTTGTTCTCAAACCAGTCTTTTAAGTGATAAAAACGTCATTAAAAAGGGCCCCTATCATACCACCAGGTGTGAGTGTGAGTGGGAGGCCGTTTCCAAAATTGTCATGTGACTAAAATTGACATCCCACTCAAGTGGGAGTGTCCGCCCAGATGTGAGATGGATAGATAAGCGGCAGTAGATCAGTCTGTGGCTTGGGAACCGTAGGGCCGCCGGTTCAAGTCCCCAAAACACCTGGGCCTCACTGCCGAGGTGCCCTTGAGGAAGGCACCAGACCCCCTACAGGCAGCTGTATATACACAATAGCTGATACCCACTGCTCCTAATACTAGGATGGGTTAAATGCAGAGAAACTCATTTCACTGTGTGTGTACATGTATGTGACCAATAAAGAGGATTCAATCCTCCAGATTTAGATTTAAAAGCCACACTTTTAGTACAGTCCACTGGGTAGGCCGATCTATTCATCCTGCTACTGGGGTGAACACTCCCACTGTGTGATGTCACCAAGTTACAGACAATTTTAGTCACATGACGCATGGAATTTGGCTTGTAATGGCTACCATCACACTCACACCTGGTGGTAGAAATAGGCGGCACTTTAAAATGCCAAAACAATTTCAGCCTCCATCTCTCTTTTAATAACCTTTTTATTATAACCTTGATTTTATGTTAATATTAGTGCGCACCATTTTTAGTCATTTTCTTGTGTATGTTTGCTATGTTTTAAAACGTTGTAGCACTCAGTAATACAGATTTAAATCAATTGCAATATGAATAAAATGCATTATTCTCATCATTGTCATTATACTACGGCGCTCACCCGTCTGCTCCAGGTACTTGATGCTGACGTGGTCCACGGGGAAGAAGGCGGCCGTGGCCCCGTACTCAGGACACATGTTGGCGATGGTGGCCCGGTCGGCGATGGACAGCTGGGACACGCCGGGCCCGAAGAACTCCACGAACTTGCCCACCACGCCCACCTGGCGCAGGTGCTGTTGGGGGGGGGGGGGAGACGACACAAAGGGGGCGGGGCTTGGGTCTTGGCATTTGCATTGAGATCCAATGGCATAGGCATTGATATAGGAATGACTCACACATGGGCCATGTGACCTAATGTCACATGGGCATTAGGCCGTCTTACATGCTACATCTCACACCCACCCACCCACCCACCCACCCACACACACCTTGAATCTACGTCACATTACTTACCGACACGTACGTATAGTAGGTCAGTGTATAGTCTGTATAGTAGTATAGTCAGTGGTAAAAAATTAGGGCTATCCTCCGTCTTCAGTGTGAGAAAGGGAACAGCCTAACCTTGGTGACGGTGAGCACTATGTCCGTGGAGGTGATGAACTTGTCGGGTGTTCCAAACAGCTTGTACCCCACCACCTGAGGCAGGACCATGCTGATGGGCTGGCCCAACATCACCGCCTCCGCCTCAATCCCACCTACGCCTACAGGGAGTTCACACGGAGGAGATGGATAGAAATAAAAAGAGAAATAAATATAGACATAAAGAGAAATAAATGAATAGAAATAAAGACAGCCCAGTTTCACGCAAAGCTTCAACACCAAAACAAACCACCAAATCATACTTGGATAGCGGAGTATGATGTCTGTTTGTTACACAGCACCGCACGGACATTAAATTATATCAAATGAACAATGACTCAAAATACAATAAATCCATTAAAAAGGGACCTGCTGTTGTTATGGAATAACTAAGAAAGTACACTGCTCGTGTACAGTTAAAGAGGGAATCAGGAAAAGAGCTAATTCAACCAATTTTTTGCCACATTCTAAATGAAAATGTCCAAACATTTTAAAAATCACACAAAATATGCATTTGTCTCAATTTGTGTTTACTCACAATTTTCCACGTCAATGAAAGTCTGCAGCAATGTATTGAAGGACTATGAACAACTTCATGGTGAATGAATGAAGAGGCCTCACCCCAGCCCAGCACGCCCAGGCCGTCGATCATGGTGGTGTGGGAGTCGGTGCCCACCAGGCTGTCAGGGTAGTAGAGGCCGTCCTGGTTGAACACCACCCGGGCCAGGTACTCCAGGTTCACCTGGTGCACGATGCCCGACCCCGGGGGGATGATACGCATGTTGTGGAAGGCCTTGGAGCCCCACTGGAGGGGGGGGGGGGGGGGGGGGGGGGGGGGAGAGGGAGGGGGGAGAGGCAGTTCAATTTGAAGTCAGTCTGGTGGTGGACCACAATGATGGCTACGTATACGTAGCCATCTCAAGATGTTTCATATAATGTATGTTATATAATTCGTAATGTTAATGACATGTTAGGATAGTGTAATGTTAATGACAATGTTATGATAGTGTAATGTTAATGACATGTTATGATAGTGTAATGTTATGATAGTGTAATGTTAATGCCATGTTATGAAAGTGGCAGCACTCCTAGCAGTTCAGTAGGCGTACTGCCTGTGGATAAAAACTGTCTTTGAACCTGGTACTTTTACGGATGCTAATACGATGGAGTATTCAATTTAAACGGCTGTCCTTTGGTTGATACAATTGTGTTTCTATAGACATTTCTATAGGCTTTGGAGCATTCTTCAAGCTTTTTATTGTACAGGTTCTGCAAACAACCGTGTATTCAGTAGGTTGTTTCAGAGGCATTAGGTTCTGGAAATGCATTGTGGCCAGTATACATTAATGTGTTGACTTTTTCTAAAGCAAGTACACCAAGCAATTACTTTTATTGTGTACAGTATTGTTATAGTGTTGTATAGTACATAGAGTATACAGTGTTAAATTGTAGTCAATTCATACAGCGGGAGGGATATCACATTTGACCAGGAGTATATATATACTAATGTAGTTAATAATACTTAATAATGTCTACATAGTATTATATTGTCCATTGGACCGCCCCATGGCTCAGACGGGTATGAGGGGCCGATGAGGGCGTACCTTGAGGAACTGGAACCGCTCCTTGTTGCGGTCGAACTCCAGGTCCTGGTTCTTCTGCAGGCTGTCAGTCCTGGAAGAGAGAACCACGAGTAGACAGTGTCAAGATTGAAGATTTGATTCAAGTACAATGAAATGCTTACTCCCACAGTATGAATTTTCTAAAACACTATAAAAAAAAAAAATACTGTACACAAGTCATGCCAGGACTACAGTTTGGGATTTATCTGGACTATTTACTGGATTAATCATTGTTTAACAATAACAACACAGGGCAGCTTGGTAGCCCATCAGCCTGTAACCCACATAGGGCGACGACGCCTTGTAGCCACCCTGGTTTTGATTCCAGCCTTTGCTAAATCATTCTCTCTCGCTCTACCCACTTTCTTGCCAATCTCCACTCTCTTGTGCATGAAGGCAAAAATGCCCCCAATTTTTTTTTATAATAATATAAAAAATAATATACATACATACATATATATAATATAAATATCCTTTCAAATGAAAACATTTGCCAAGGCTGCATTCCTGTATTAAGAGGGTATTTTGAAATACATACAATGGGATAAGCAAATACAATTTTCTCAAACTCCACTTGGAGATGGTGTGTGTGTGTGTGTGTGTGTGTGTGTGTGTGTGTGTGTGTGTGTGTGTGTGTGTGTGTGTGTGTGTGTGTGTGTGTGTGTGTGTGTGTGTGTGTGTGTGTGTGTGTGTGTGTGTGTGTGTGTGTGTGTGTGTGTGTGTGTGTGTGTATGTATATATGTATATATGTATATATATATATATATCTATATATATATAGATATATATATATCGGGAAAGTAAGGTTTAAAAAGAGAGAGAGGGGGGAATTGCAACACTGTAGCACAGGACGGCGGGTGGGAATCGAACCCACGTCGCAGCGAAGGAGTCATCGCCACAGAGGACAATTGCGTCTGCAAATACATCGGCATTGTTTTCTAAAAGCTACACTCCGGAACGTCGTCAAGACGGACGGACGGAACGATCGGACGAAGAAGAAGAAGAGCGTTATATATTCAAACCAGTGCGGCCACTCAAAGAGCTTTACAAGTCAAGCCTCACACGCACCCAGTCATTCATTCATTCATTCATGCATTCATTCATTCACCAATGGCGGAGTCAGCCATGCAAGGAGACAGCCAGCACGTCGGGAGCAGTTAGGGTTAGAGGTGTCTTGCTCAGGGACACCTCGAAAACACTTGGCTGGAAGAAGGAGCCGTTGGGGGAATCGAACCAGCAACCTTCCGGTTGACAGGTGACCCCCCCTGCTCTGCCTCCTGAACTACTGTAGCCTCCCCCTTCGCCGGCCTTACTTCCTGTTGAAGTCCACCTGGATGGAGTGGTCGATGACCAGGTCGGCGGGGCACACAGGGTTGATCTTCTCGGGGTCGCCGCCCAGCAGGGTCACGGCGTCCCGCATGGCCGCGAAGTCCACCACCGCGGGGACGCCACTGGAGAGGAGAGACAGTGGTTCTTTACCCACTACTTCAGGGTTCATTGATGTGTGTGAGTGAACAGAAAACTCAAATACAATTAAAGAAAAAAAAAAAAGAAAAAAGAAAAAAAAAAAATATATATATATATATATATATATATATATATATATGTGGCGTCAGTTGTGACATGTTTAGGCTCAAAACGCACTAGCTTGTTGATAGAAAAATGTTTTTAAAAAATACGCTAAATAATGTTGTTCCGTTATGAAAAGTAACAAACAAAATGAAATCTACTTTTGCATTTTTTAACTTCCTTTCGCCAAAGCAAAATCGATTTAAACACTCTTGTTTACCCTCTGCCATATTCCTCCTTAACAACTCCAAGAGAAAAAGTTCGATGCCATCTTAACTTATTGTTACCCTTGGTGTCTTTGTGTTGTGTCTACGTGTCTACTGTGTTAAATGTGTGTTAAATATAAATATCCTACTGCTGTATTCCTAATGGGGACAATTAAAGTGAAAGTTGAAAATAAACACAGCCCTGTTACATTCAGTGTGCATTGCTCCAATATTTTGAAATTTATTTGTTTTGGAGCAAAAAGTGGCCACTGTGTGACCGGGGGTCAAGGGTTAACGCTTCAGCAGGCCTTACGTGAAGTCCTGGAGGATGACGCGGGACGGTCTGAACGGCACCTCCACCGTCTGGGCCTGGGTCTCCTTCCAGTTCAGGATGCTCTCCACGTCCGACGGCTTCACCAGGAACCCGTCGCAGTTCCTCACTGCCGACTCCAGGAGAACACGGATAGAGAAGGGCAGGCGCTCTGCGGGGGGAGCAGGGGCAGGGGGTCTAACGGTCAAAACCATCATCATCGCCATCATTCATCCATTCATTCATCCATTTACTCCCTTAGCCGTTGGAAATAATTATTGCATAATTACAATACATTACAGTCATTTAGCAGACGCTTTTATCCAAAGAGACTTACAATAGTGTGTTTCAACAAAGGAAGGTAAGAGAACAACTCGTCACCAGAAGTCAAAAGAGCATTTCACTCCTAACAAGTCTCCAAGAACTGAGCCAGTGCTCAGGTAGAAGAACAGTAAGTTCAGGTAGAAGAACAATAAGTTCAGGTAAAAGTACAATAAGTTGGCAAACAATAGAACAATATCTAACTAACAATCTACTTCAACAATCTACTTAGAAAGACGCTTGTACTCTTGTAAAAAGTGATAAGAGGACTCGCTAGGAGGAAGGATCCAGGTAGCGTTTCCTGAAGAGGTGAGTTTTCAGCCTGCGGCAGAAGATGGGCGGTGACTCTGCAGTCCTGACATCCGTGGGAAGTTCATTCATGCATTCATTTACTCCCTTAGATGCTGCAAAATATACGTAATTAGGACACAAGTCCTCTGCCGTTACCATATCTGGGGTCTCCAAGTTTGGAGAGGTTGAAGAAGCGCTGCTCCGGGTGGTCTGGGTGGAGCGCTTCGACCAGATGGTGGAAAGGGTTAGTAGTGGCAGACATCCTGGACCAGCTGGGAAGAGATGTGTGGATTCAGCCAAATCACCTGCTCCAGGTACAAATCTATTAACAACTAAAAAAGAAGAAGAAACATGAAGGTTATTAAAATAACATACAACATATGAATATATTAATATAACAGGTTGTTTTTTTCTTTAAAAAAATAAATAAATGGATAAATAAAGTGATTTGTTCCACATGTTTCCAGGCAGGCACCATTATAAATAACCTGAAATATATATATATATATATATATATATATATATAATGATGATAAAGATACATTCATTCATTCTGTAATTACAGACAAATAGTTTAGTTCCATTAAATCAATATATAATTTGTACACACTAATATATATATACACTAATAATCTAAGCTCGCTCTTGTTAAAATTATTAACACATAAAAGTATCTGGAAATAATTGAGATTAGTCAGTGATTACTTCCATTGACCAGTACTCTTGAATATAAAAATACATCAAATAAAATAGCTCCCTCCTCCTTCCTTGATTTGCCTTGGTTTGGAAAATGTCTTGAACATTGTTGCTGCATCACATGTAATGTATAATCAATGCTTAAAATGCTACGATATAAACGACATAAAACAACAATAACGACATGTTGCCAATATCAAAAACGTATTTTTCATATTCAGCAACAGTGGAACAGCCGATAGGACAGTCGTAATCGTAGTCTAATCTAAACATTCACATCCCATAAGTACAAAAGGTGATCTTGAAACAGTATTGAACCATCCCATTATGGAAATGATGACACTAGTCTATTACAAGAGCGAATTCCCCATCTTTGTACCAAGACAACAACAAAAGTAGAGATAAGATAAGAGCTGTGGGTTTGACCTGCACGTCACGGTGGACCCGTGAGCACAGCGAAGGGTCCAAAGACCAGATCGTGTAATCATCGACCACCAAGCGTCAGCTGATCGATTATCTAGCTTTATATTAAAAGTAGCAGGTGGTTTAAGTTCAAAACCAAATCAATTCGTATTCAGTAATGGGGGGGGGGGGGGTGTTTTAATGATTCTAGTCTTCAAATAAACAAATGCATTATGATGATTATATTATACTGGTCATGGATTGACAATGACTGGCGATCGATCAGCTGTTGTTGTTGATATATGAATCCACCGAGAGCTTTGTAGTGGCGATAAGGCGTCAACATAAAGTGTTACAGTAATCACCATGGGTGACATATTTTATTATAATAATTGATTTTAGTCACCACGACACGACACAACACCTCGTCTTGATCGAACACGGAACGTCCACATCACCGTTAGTGTCAATGAACCAAGTTTTCTTATGAATTTCCTATTTATATATTTATACTTATATTTCTAGAGTATGCTGGAGGAATAAGTTGACATTGGCTTACTTTGACTGCAAGGAGTTACGAGGCACCACACACACACACACACACACACACAACCTATGGCCCCGAACGAAGCAAGTTGCACAATCATCTAGTTAAACTCATACAACTCGTTTTTTTGAAGTTCTCTTCCTGGTTGGATAAATATAACTTCCGGTGGCGTTTCAGAGTAAAAGTGCACCGTCAGAACTGTAGTTTCAGAGTTAAAGTGCGTTTATTAAAAAATAATAATAATAAAAAAAAAATATATATATATAAAGCATGGTAAAATTAGAAGCCGCATCGTTGTTTTTTTAAAGCAAACCAGTGCTTCTTTCACACAAATTATTATTATTATTATTAATATTAATATTAATATTATTTTTATTATTAATATTATTATTATGTTCAGTTACACAGTAACAAACCAAAAGTACTTTAAGGAGCCCGGATCTCAGGAAACTCATGGTTGACTTGAGGGGGAGATGCGCTATGAAAGTGGTTCTCAAACTGGGGTCTGCGACCCATAGCCAGGGTGTGGGGGACGTACACGGTGTGGACCCAAAAGCACGGATGCAGACACAGTGATAAAGTAAAAAGAGTCTTTACTGAAAAATGCAAAGTCCAACACAAAAATCACTTGATGATGGAAAAGCTTAAAACTCAAAAGCAAAAGACCAAATAACAAAAACCTGACGGTGGCGTGGCATGACGTGGAAACAAAACGCTGGAGAGCTCGGCATAACACAACGAGACAATCTGGCAACGAGACAGTGATTGCCTGGACCTATTGATGCCAGGAGACATCACCAGGGTGCGAACTGGAGGGGAGCAGGGGGAGCTATAGCTCCCCTAGTGGTGACATGAGCTCCCCTGGGAACATGGTTTGTGAAATTTGGGGGGAGCTCTCTAAAATACTGATATGAGTTTATGATTCATGAAAAAAGTGTCACCTGCTTGCACGCGTGCAAGCAGGCGACACGAGAGAAGGGCTCTGTGCATCGTTGTGTTGTGTGTGTGGCGTCGCGTCTCTCCAGTCAGTGAGAGGGTTGTGGTGTGCTATAGCTGTATTATTAATATTAATATTGTTCATGGTTGGTGCCGCTGGCTGCTCTTATCGCGTGTGTTCGGCTCTGTGTGGGCTACAGCCATAATAGGCTATAGCCCATGTGAAACAATGTAGCCTGTTTTTGAGTCATTTTAAGTTGATTTAATTAAACAGTCAAACGTTACATTGGTGGTCCGTGGATTATTTATTATCAAGTTGATTGAAGTTTGCGTAGCCCATACATGCTCGATCTGTTGACATAAACATGATCCATCGGGACGTTTCATGTAAATGTAGACCTGTGTATAGTTCGCACACTGGACATCACCAAGTGCAAACAATAACGACATCACCAACAGTCACAGGGGGCGGGAGGAAGACAGACTATAGAAATAAAACCCTGGAACTAAACTAAACATAATACATGAATAAAACAGAAACTTGACAAACATTCAGCACTGACTGCAGAGTCACTGCCCATCTTCTGCCGCAGGCTGAAAACCCACCTCTTCACTCACCTCTACCCAGATCCTTCCTCCTAGCGCAGGGGTCGGGAACCTTTTTGACTAAGAGAGCCATGAAAGCAAAAAATTTGGAAATTTATTTCAGTGAGAGCCATATAATATATTTTAAAAGTGAATTCAACTAAATGTCAGTATAATAAGCCTCTGAATTTATTCTTTTAAATAATGTTGTTATAACACTCACCATTAATGCGACTTCTGGTGCTGCATGGATTTGCTGATGTCTTTGTAGTCGGGTTGGTACTTGGTGAGGTTAAGCTTCATGCAAGCGTTGAGGCTTTCATCCGTTAAACGTGATCGTAGGTTGGACTTGATGTTTTTAAGATGTGAGAATGACTGCTCACATGCATACGTAGATCCAAACATGGTCAATACAGCAATACTCACACGCTGCAGTGTGTGGTATGTGACAGGAAGCGCGTTCCAAGTTTTGAGAATCAGCTGGTCTTCGGGTTGGAGTTTTTTCATTTCTGTCCACATGTGCTTGCTCGCCAACTCCGCTTTCTGTCGTGTGATTCTTTCCAAATCTTCATTCAGTGACTTGAACTTATTCACCCACATGTCTGAGGCCTTCAGGTCAGCCACTTCTGCTTCAAAATCTCTGACGGAGACACCAGGGATGTAATTCAGGTCGGCTGTGTTCAGTGAACACTCGTTTGGATGGGTGATGAACTTAAAAAGACGAGTGTGCTCACGAAATTCTCCAAAGCGTGCTTTGAAGGACTGTAGGAGACTGGATGTGCAGCCAGCTAGCTGGTGGAGATCAAGGTTTTGAATGGGCTCACTTGCTGTGCATGCATCTTTAAATTGGCTCAGTTTTTCAAAATGTAGTAAACGACCTGTTTCAAGATCCGTGATGAAAAGCTCCAGCTTGTTTTCAAAAGCAAATACAGCTTGTTGAAGGGATAACACTGTATTTCCAATGCCTTGCATTTTCACGTTGAGCTGGTTCAGATGTTCAGTCAGATCTACGAGATAGTAAAACTTGAGGAGCCACTCGGTGTCGGCTAGCTCAGGATGCCCGACGCCTTTCATTTCAAGGAAAGTCCGGATTTCGTTCAGGCAAGCCGCAAAACGGCTAAGCACCTTCCCTCTTGACAACCAACGCACATTGCTGTGCAAAAGCAGACCAGGATAGTTATTTACTTCATCCAGCAGTGTTTTAAACTGGCGATCATTTAAGGCTCGGGCAACAATAAAGTTGATCACACGAATGACCAGCGACATCACTTCGCCAAACTGCCTGTCACACATCTGAGCACAAAGTGCCTCCTGGTGTATAATGCAATGGAAACTTAGGATGGGTCTATTTTCATGTTCACGGAGAAGCGCCACAAATCCTTTGTTTTTCCCCACCATACACGGAGCACCATCAGTACACACTGAGAGAAGTTTATCCATAGGTAGACTTTTTTCTTGAGCAAACTCCATGAAAGACTTGAATAAATCCTCACCTCTTGTGGACCCTTTTAATGGCAGAACAGCAAGACTTTCTTCGCGCAGTGTGTCACCAACAGCATATCTTGCAATCACGCTGAACTGCGACAAATGGCTCACGTCTGTTGACTCATCCAAAGCCAGAGAAAAGAACGGCGCTGCATTTATGTCCTTCACTTGCGTTTCCTCCACTTTGTTTGAAAAATCGATGGATGGATTAAAACAAGTGAGAATATTTTGTTTTATCTGCGAGCCATATGCAATCATCAAAAGAGCCACATCTGGCTCGCGAGCCATAGGTTCCCGACCCCTGTCCTAGCGCATCCTTTTATCACTTATGCTAATACTTATACTAATGTGCCAGCATCTTACTAAGTAGATTGTTTGCTTGTGAGTTAGTTATTGTTATTGTATTAGTTATTATTCTAAATATTTCCGAATTGCATCTAAGTGTACAAATGGTTGTAAGCGTTTCGAGGGGGTCCTTGGAATTTTATTTCCCCTGTAAGGGGTTCCTGGCCCCAAACATTTTGAGAACCCCTGCCTTATAAGTCTATAGATCCACCTTCATGCGTCACGTATTTGATATGTTGATATTAGACTACTGCCTTGTAGCCTACCGTAATTGTAACACCAGCTTGTCTCATCAATCTCATATACGGAGGCTATGAATAAAGCATCGTTACACATTATTATTGTTATTAAAAATAATAAGGTTTGGGTTTTTGTTGTTTAAAAAATAAAAAACTTAGGCAGACCACCTGTAGGCTACTCAGGAAATTAAGTTTCTTTTACCTAGGTCCTGCTTTCAAATTTCTAATTTCAAACAGGAAGTGTGTGCTTTCTTTAGCAATTTTTTTGTTAATCATTTGAACTATTTTTGGAAATAACTAATTTAGAAAACGAAATATAAGCCTGCAAATGACTAAATAAATGACACACAATTTACAATGTATACAAATATTCCCTCCCTCTTTAATATACATATATACTGTATCATGGTGAAGCATCAGGGCCTTCATGGTATTCAGAGAAGACCCTGGAACCCTCAGATGAAACAAACCATTTTTATTAATTGTATTTATAAAATGTAAAATAAAATGAATAAATGAGAATCATATCTGTGTTGTTGATCTGTTATATTACAGTGTTACGTTGATTTGTTTGTCTTTCTCGGTCCATGCACTACGCATTTGAGTGGTTTTGTGTTAGAAAAAAAATACAACCAATCAGATATTTTTCTTGGTTCAGAAACAGGTGAAGATGATGTTGTTGAGGAATTGTTGTTAGTATCTTTTCAAGACGACCATTCAGTGAAAAGATTGACATTAAAAAAAAGTTTGAACGATCCCCGTCACAACTGCATCTGTGGAAATGACATTTTCCGCCCACAAACGGATAGAAACATGCGAGGTACAGACAGGACAATCCGACTCACTGCATTAGCTTCCATAGCTATTGAAAGGCAACTTCTTTTGGATCTGAAAAGCAAGCAGTGAACAAAAGGCTCATATCAGCTTTATGACCGGGTTTTCAAAACATTCATCCAGAAGGACAGGAGAATGGATTTGGTCTTTAAGTGAACATCATTGGTGAGTGACACTCATTAGTCTTTGCTGGTTTTGTCTCAGTGTTGCGTCTCGTTGAGCTGGTTGTTGCATTTTGTTCCACACACTTGTTGAATGATTAGTTAATGGCTGTCTTGAGTTTGTTAAGCGCTGTTGTGCATTTAAATTGAGAGTTTTGACTTGATCTTTCTTTGCATCGCTTAACGTGAAAAGGCTTAACGTAACTAAGAGTTACAAAACCGCGATCAATAATCACCTAATTTCTCTGGGATATGTCTTGTCATTAGCTTTCCTCTGTCAAAAAATCAAAACCTAAATTTACCATTATGGACAGGTAGCTCAGTCGGTAGAGCGTGCGGCCAGAGCAGTTACTGCCAGCGGTGGGACTGCCAAACAAATCCAAACAAAGTCCTACCGAGTCCCAAACAGTCCTAACACAGTCTCAAAGAGTCCTAACCGTTCCTACCACAGTCCGAACACAGTCGAACACAGTACGAACATGTGGGCGTTACTGTCCTGGTCACGTGGTCTTTTACCCCGAGCTTTCCCCCCCCCCCACTTTCTCCGATCAGAAGACGACGAAGACGGCAGATACAACCTCTTACATCGACTCATCGATCGACGGCGTAACAAGCAAGTTATTGCATCGATTTACAAGCAAATTATTATATTGTTTCATTGTAATTGTACAGTATAATTCTACAATTGTCTACGTCGCTTTGTTTTTATATTTGAATAGTAGAATTGTTTGTTTTTGTGTCACGAGCTGCTGGAAGCCTTTCCCTCGGGATATTTATCTATCCATCTATCTATCTATCTATCTATCGATCTATCGACCTATCGATCTATTTATATGGATATTTATGAATTTTCAAAATCGTTTTTATTTCAAAGTAGGGCTTGATATTGAAATTGTTTATGTACTTTTTTCCATAGTTGTCCCCTTATAGTCTAGTCTGCAGGGGCGTCTCGCGACAGGTGTAGGCAATGTAGGCAATTGCCTGGGGCCCCGAGCTGGAAGGGGGCCCCGAGCTGGAAGGGGGCCCCGAGCTGGAAGGGGGCCCCGAGCTGGAAGGGGGCCCCCGAGGACAACAGATTATATTGAACCCCTGCGACGATCCCCCCCCCCCGCGCTTCGCGATGTTCGATTCCCCCCCCCCCCCCCCGTTGGGCTTCTCGATTCCCATTGTGTAACGAAGCATTTACTCTGATATTTTCAGAAATGACGAAGCCTGGTAAACCCGAGGCGTGTTGGGCAGGTATCCTGAGCCTGTAGTACCGGTTCACCACAGGTATCCTGAGCCCGTAGTACCGGTTCACCACAGGTATCCTGAGCCCGTAGTACCGGTTCAACACAGGTATCCTGAGCCCGTAGTCCCGGTTCACCACAGGTATCCTGAGCCCGTAGTACCGGTTCACCACAGGTATCCTGAGCCCGTAGTACCGGTTCACCACAGGTACCCTGAGCCCGTAGTACCGGTTCAACACAGGTACCCTGAGCCCGTAGTACCGGTTCACCACAGGTACCCTGAGCCCGTAGTACCGGTTCACCACAGGTACCCTGAGCCCGTAGTACCGGTTCACCACAGGTACCCTGAGCCCGTAGTACCGGTTCACCACAGGTACCCTGAGCCCGTAGTACCGGTTCACCACAGGTACCCTGAGCCCGTAGTACCGGTTCACCACAGGTACCCTGAGCCCGTAGTACCGGTTCACCACAGGTACCCTGAGCCCGTAGTACCGGTTCACCACAGGTACCCTGAGCCCGTAGTACCGGTTCACCACAGGTACCCTGAGCCCGTAGTACCGGTTCACCACAGGTATCCTGAGCCCGTAGTACCGGTTCACCACAGGTACCCTGACCCTGTAGTACCGGTTCACCACAGGTATCCTGAGCCCGTAGTACCGGTTCACCACAGGTATCCTGAGCCCGTAGTACCGGTTCACCACAGGTAGCCTGAGCCTGTAGTACCGGTTCACCACAGGTACCGAGCCGGGCTCTTGGAGATGGAAGGCTGTCATGAAGCGCATGGACGCCTGTCCATTGACTCCTCCATTAAATTTACAAATGCGTGAATATGATCTTCAGGAAACAAATCCCCTGCAAATGTGGATATCACAAGGTAAGGGACGATTAGATTTACCATAAACATTGTGTATTATGCAAGTTATTACATTAAAACAGAAATGCATTATTTATCCTATTAATTGTGGTTGAAGTGTTTCACAATTGTTACCAAATGAGGTTAAAAACTTATTTACAAACTTATTTTTCAGTCAGCTGAGCAAACAGGTGCAGAGTGCAGCTCAAGTGCAGAGAGGCCGGTCCTCCCTGGTCCTCGTACGGGCAGGGTCATCTACCACCCGCCCCATCTCCTCCTCCCTGGTCCTCGTACGGGCAGGGTCATCTACCACCCGCCCCATCTCCTCCTCCCTGGTCCTCGTACGGGCAGGGTCATCTACCACCCGCCCCATCTCCTCCTCCCTGGTCCTCGTACGGGCAGGGTCATCTACCACCCGCCCCATCTCCTCCTCCCTGGTCCTCGTACGGGCAGGGTCATCTACCACCCGCCCCATCTCCTCCTCCCTGGTCCTCGTACGGGCAGGGTCATCTACCACCCGCCCCATCTCCTCCTCCCTGGTCCTCGTACGGGCAGGGTCATCTACCACCCGCCCCATCTCCTCCTCCCTGGTCCTCGTACGGGCAGGGTCATCTACCACCCGCCCCATCTCCTCCTCCCTGGTCCTCGTACGGGCAGGGTCATCTACCACCCGCCCCATCTCCTCCTCCCTGGTCCTCGTACGGGCAGGGTCATCTACCACCCGCACCATCTCCTCCTCCCTGGTCCTCGTACGGGCAGGGTCATCTACCACCCGCACCATCTCCTCCTCCCTGGTCCTCGTACGGGCAGGGTCATCTACCACCCGCCCCATCTCCTCCTCCCTGGTCCTCGTACGGGCAGGGTCATCTACCACCCGCCCCATCTCCTCCTCCCTGGTCCTCGTACGGGCAGGGTCATCTACCACCCGCACCATCTCCTCCTCCCTGGTCCTCGTACGGGCAGGGTCATCTACCACCCGCCCCATCTCCTCCTCCCTGGTCCTCGTACGGGCAGGGTCATCTACCACCCGCCCCATCTCCTCCTCCCTGGTCCTCGTACGGGCAGGGTCATCTACCACCCGCACCATCTCCTCCTCCCTGGTCCTCGTACGGGCAGGGTCATCTACCACCCGCCCCATCTCCTCCTCCCTGGTCCTCGTACGGGCAGGGTCATCTACCACCAGCCCCATCTCCTCCTCCCTGGTCCTCGTACGGGCAGGGTCATCTACCACCCACCCCATCTCCTCCTCTCTGGTCCTCGTACGGGCAGGGTCATCTACCACCCGCCCCATTCCCTGGCTGGTCCTCGCAGCCTCCACCCCCTCCCTCTCAGCAACCATCACCATCTCCAGTGGCAACGGCAACGGCATCGTCAAATGGTCACCGTGAATGGAGACAGCGAAAGGCAGCACGCGAAGACCAGGAGTGTGTCGAAAGAGGAGAGCCACCAAAAAAGCGGCACTGCAAACAGAATTATCATTATCTGTGTAAATTATGTGGTCAATCAAAAAGTAAAACCACTGGTCATACCCAGTCTAAGGGAAAGGGGTACTGTCCAGCATCTGGACAAACCATCACAGAGTGGAAAGACAATCAATAAACCCTGCAGTGTTGTCTTTAAGATGTTGTGTCAGTGTCAGTTTGTGTATTTTTTAAGTGTATTTTTTCAATTGTTGTTATTTAAAGTAAATAACAGTCCCACGTTGGGCGCACACAGATTTTGTCCTTGTGCTTCTGATGGATTGCTCAAGATCAAAAATATGGAGTTTGACCAACTGATGCCACATTTAAACTAGTTTGAGTCTCATGAGAGTAACATGTGACACATGTAACATCTCTTAAAGGTCACCTGCAATATTTTTAAATGTCACATTTACTGAACTACAAGTGCGTTTGATACTTTCTAGTAGCCGGTGTTGATTTGCCGTCATTGCATTTTGGTCAAATATGCAAAATATTGTTCAAGGCATCCATTTTGATGTCGCAATTCACCGTTTTAAAACGGTAAATCTTTCTGACCCCCGGGCTGGATAACTGGTAAACACAGTTTGTCATCAGCCCGGCTAGCTCAGTCGGTAGAGCATGAGACTCTTAATCTCAGGGTCGTGGGTTCGAGCCCCACGTTGGGCACACACAGAATTTGTCCTTGTGCTTCTGATGGATTGCTCAAGGTCAAAAATATGGAGTTTGACCAACTAATGCCACAAATAAACTAGTTTGAGTCTCATGAGAGGAACATGTGACACATGTAACATCTCTTAAAGGTCACCTGCAATATTTTTAAATGTCACATTTACTGAACTACAAGTGCGTTTGATACTTTCTAGTAGCCGGTGTTGATTTGCCGTCATTGCATTTTGGTCAAATATGCAAAATATTGTTCAAGACATCCATATTGATGTCGCAATTCACCGTTTTATAACGGTAAATCTTTCCGACCCCCGGGCTGTATAACTGATAATCACTTTTTGTCATCAGCCCGGCTAGCTCAGTCGGTAGAGCATGAGACTCTTAATCTCAGGGTCGTGGGTTCGAGCCCCACGTTGGGCGCACACAGATTTTGTCCTTGCCCTTCTGATGGTAAGGAGTTTGACCAAGTAATGCCACAAATAAACTAGTTTGAGTCTCATGAGAGGAACATGTGACACATGTAACATCTCTTAAAGGTCACCTGCAACATTTTTAAATGTCACATTTACTGAACTACAAGTGCGTTTGATACTTTCTAGTAGCCGGTGTTGATTTGCCGTCATTTGCATTTTGGTCAAATATGCAAAATATTGTTCAAGGCATCCATATTGATGTCGCAATTCACCGTTTTAAAACGGTAAATCTTTGTGACCCCCGGGCTGGATAACTGGTAAACACAGTTTGTCAACAGCCCGGCTAGCTCCGTCGGTAGAGCATGAGACTCTTAATCTCAGGGTCGTGGGTTCGAGCCCCACGTTGGGTGCACACAGATTTTGTCCTTGTGCTTCTGATGGATTGCTCAAGGTCAAAAATATGGAGTTTGACCAACTAATGCCACATTTAAACTAGTTTGAGTCTCATGAGAGGAACATGTGACACATGTAACATCTCTTAAAGGTCACCTGCAACATTTTTAAATGTCACATTTACTGAACTACAAGTGCGTTTGATACTTTCTAGTAGCCGGTGTTGATTTGCCGTCATTGCATTTTGGTCAAATATGCAAAATATTGGTCAAGGCATCCATATTGATGTCGCAATTCACCGTTTTATAACGGTAAATCTTTCCGACCCCCGGGCTGTATAACTGATAATCACTTTTTGTCATCAGCCCGGCTAGCTATAGCTCAGTCGGAAGAGCATGAGACTCTTAATCTCAGGGTCGTGGGTTCGAGCCCCACGTTGGGCGCACACAGATTTTGTCCTTGCGCTTCTGATGGATTGCTCAAGGTCAAAAATATGGAGTTTGACCAACTAATGCCATATTTAAACTAGTTTGAGTCTCATGAGAGTAACATGTGACACATGTAACATCTCTTAAAGGTCACCTGCAATATTTTTAAATGTCACATTTACTGAACTACAAGTGCGTTTGATACTTTCTAGTAGCCGGTGTTGATTTGCCGTCATTGCATTTTGGTCAAATATGCTAAATATTGTTCAAGGCATCCATATTGATGTCGCAATTCACCGTTTTAAAACGGTAAATCTTTCCGACCCCCGGGCTGGATAACTGGTAAACACAGTTTGTCATCAGCCCGGCTAGCTCAGTCGGTAGAGCATGAGACTCTTAATCTCAGGGTCGTGGGTTCGAGCCCCACGTTGGGCGCACACAGATTTTGTCCTTGTGCTTCTGATGGATTGCTCAAGGTCAAAAATATGGAGTTTGACCAACTAATGCCACAAATAAACTAGTTTGAGTCTCATGAGAGGAACATGTGACACATGTAACATCTCTTAAAGGTCACCTGCAATATTTTTAAATGTCACATTTACTGAACTACAAGTGCGTTTGATACTTTCTAGTAGCCGGTGTTGATTTGCCGTCATTGCATTTTGGTCAAATATGCAAAATATTGTTCAAGACATCCATATTGATGTCGCAATTCACCGTTTTATAACGTTAAATCTTTCCGACCCCCGGGCTGTATAACTGATAATCACTTTTTGTCATCAGCCCGGCTAGCTCAGTCGGTAGAGCATGAGACTCTTAATCTCAGGGTCGTGGGTTCGAGCCCCACGTTGGGCGCACACAGATTTTGTCCTTGCCCTTCTGATGGTAAGGAGTTTGACCAAGTAATGCCACAAATAAACTAGTTTGAGTCTCATGAGAGGAACATGTGACACATGTAACATCTCTTAAAGGTCACCTGCAACATTTTTAAATGTCACATTTACTGAACTACAAGTGCGTTTGATACTTTCTAGTAGCCGGTGTTGATTTGCCGTCATTTGCATTTTGGTCAAATATGCAAAATATTGTTCAAGGCATCCATATTGATGTCGCAATTCACCGTTTTAAAACGGTAAATCTTTGTGACCCCCGGGCTGGATAACTGGTAAACACAGTTTGTCAACAGCCCGGCTAGCTCCGTCGGTAGAGCATGAGACTCTTAATCTCAGGGTAGTTGGTTTGAGCCCCACGTTGGGCGCACACAAATTTAAACGTTGCCCTTCTGATGGATTGCTCAAGGTCAAAAATATGGTGTTTGACCAACTAATGCCAAATTTAAACTACTTTGAGTCTCATGAGAGTAACATGTAACATCTCTTAAAGGTCACCTGCAATATTTTTAAATGTCACATTTACTGAACTACAAGTGCGTTTGATACTTTCTAGTAGCCGGTGTTGATTTGCCGTCATTGCATTTTGGTCAAATATGCTAAATATTGTTCAAGGCATCCATATTGATGTCGCAATTCACCGTTTTAAAACGGTAAATCTTTCCAACCCCCGGGCTGGATAACTGGTAAACACAGTTTGTCATCAGCCCGGCTAGCTCAGTCGGTAGAGCATGAGACTCTTAATCTCAGGGTCGTGGGTTCGAGCCCCACGTTGGGCGCACACAGATTTTGTCCTTGCGCTTCTGATGGATTGCTCAAGGTCAAAAATATGGAGTTTGACCAACTAATGCCATATTTAAACTAGTTTGAGTCTCATGAGAGTAACATGTGACACATGTAACATCTCTTAAAGGTCACCTGCAATATCTTTAAATGTCACATTTACTGAACTACAAGTGCGTTTGATACTTTCTAGTAGCCGGTGTTGATTTGCCGTCATTGCATTTTGGTCAAATATGCTAAATATTGTTCAAGGCATCCATATTGATGTCGCAATTCACCGTTTTAAAACGGTAAATCTTTCCGACCCCCGGGCTGGATAACTGGTAAACACAGTTTGTCATCAGCCCGGCTAGCTCAGTCGGTAGAGCATGAGACTCTTAATCTCAGGGTCGTGGGTTCGAGCCCCATGTTGGGTGCACACAGATTTTGTCCTTGTGCTTCTGATGGATTGCTCAAGGTCAAAAATATGGAGTTTGACCAACTAATGCCACAAATAAACTAGTTTGAGTCTCATGAGAGGAACATGTGACACATGTAACATCTCTTAAAGGTCACCTGCAATATTTTTAAATGTCACATTTACTGAACTACAAGTGCGTTTGATACTTTCTAGTAGCCGGTGTTGATTTGCCGTCATTGCATTTTGGTCAAATATGCAAAATATTGTTCAAGACATCCATATTGATGTCGCAATTCACCATTTTATAACGGTAAATCTTTCCGACCCCCGGGCTGTATAACTGATAATCACTTTGTGTCATCAGCCCGGCTAGCTCAGTCGGTAGAGCATGAGACTCTTAATCTCAGGGTCGTGGGTTCGAGCCCCACGTTGGGCGCACACAGATTTTGTCCTTGCCCTTCTGATGGTAAGGAGTTTGACCAAGTAATGCCACAAATAAACTAGTTTGAGTCTCATGAGAGGAACATGTGACACATGTAACATCTCTTAAAGGTCACCTGCAACATTTTTAAATGTCACATTTACTGAACTACAAGTGCGTTTGATACTTTCTAGTAGCCGGTGTTGATTTGCCGTCATTGCATTTTGGTCAAATATGCTAAATATTGTTCAAGGCATCCATATTGATGTCGCAATTCACCGTTTTATAACGGTAAATCTTTCCGACCCCCGGGCTGGATAACTGGTAAACACAGTTTGTCAAGAGCCCGGCTAGCTCAGTCGGTAGAGCATGAGACTCTTAATCTCAGGGTCGTGGGTTCGAGCCACACGTTGGGCGCACACAGATTTTGTCCTTGTGCTTCTGATGGATTGCTCAAGGTCAAAAATATGGAGTTTGACCAACTAATGCTACAAATAAACTAGTTTGAGTCTCATGAGAGGAACATGTGACACATGTAACATCTCTTAAAGGTCACCTGCAATATTTTTAAATGTCACATTTACTGAACTACAAGTGCGTTTGATACTTTCTAGTAGCCGGTGTTGATTTGCCGTCATTGCATTTTGGTCAAATATGCAAAATATTGTTCAAGACATCCATATTGATGTCGCAATTCACCGTTTTATAACGGTAAATCTTTCCGACCCCCGGGCTGTATAACTGATAATCACTATGTGTCATCAGCCCGGCTAGCTCAGTCGGTAGAGCATGAGACTCTTAATCTCAGGGTCGTGGGTTCGAGCCCCACGTTGGGCGCACACAGATTTTGTCCTTGCCCTTGTGATGGTAAGGAGTTTGACCAACTAATGCCACAAATAAACTAGTTTGAGTCTCATGAGAGGAACATGTGACACATGTAACATCTCTTAAAGGTCACCTGCAATATTTTTAAATGTCACATTTACTGAACTACAAGTGCGTTTGATACTTTCTAGTAGCCGGTGTTGATTTGCCGTCATTGCATTTTGGTCAAATATGCAAAATATTGTTCAAGACATCCATATTGATGTCGCAATTCACCGTTTTATAACGGTAAATCTTTCCGCCCCCCGGGCTGTATAACTGATAATCACCTTTTGTCATCAGCCCGGCTAGCTCAGTCGGTAGAGCATGAGACTCTTAATCTCAGGGTCGTGGGTTCGAGCCCCACGTTGGGCGCACACAGATTTTGTCCTTGCCCTTATGATGGATTGCTCAAGGTCAAAAATATGGAGTTTGACCAACTAATGCCAAATTTAAACTAGTTTGAGTCTTGTGAGTAACATGTGACACATGTAACATCTCTTAAAGGTCAGCTGCAATATATTTAAATGTCACATTTACTGAACTACAAGTGCGTTTGATACTTTCTAGTAGCCGGTGTTGATTTGCCGTCATTGCATTTTGGTCAAATATGCTAAATATTGTTCAAGGCATCCATATTGATGTCGCAATTCACCGTTTTATAACGGTAAATCTTTCCGACCCCCGGGCTGTATAACTGATAATCACTTTATGTCATCAGCCCGGCTAGCTCAGTCTGTAGAGCATGAGACTCTTAATCTCAGGGTCGTGGGTTCGAGCCCCACGTTGGGCGCACACGGATTTTGTCCTTGCCCTTCTGATGGTGAGGAGTTTGACCAAGTAATGCCACAAATAAACTAGTTTGAGTCTCATGAGAGGAACATGTGACACATGTAACATCTCTTAAAGGTCACCTGCAATATTTTTAAATGTCACATTTACTGAACTACAAGTGCGTTTGATACTTTCTAGTAGCCGGTGTTGATTTGCCGTCATTGCATTTTGGTCAAATATGCAAAATATTGTTCAAGACATCCATATTGATGTCGCAATTCACCGTTTTATAACGGTAAATCTTTCCGACCCCCGGGCTGTATAACTGATAATCACCTTTTGTCATCAGCCCGGCTAGCTCAGTCGGTAGAGCATGAGACTCTTAATCTCAGGGTCGTGGGTTCGAGCCCCACGTTGGGCGCACGCAGATTTTGTCCTTGTGCTTC
Source organism: Muraenolepis orangiensis (assembly GCA_027704905.1). Lineage (NCBI taxonomy): Eukaryota > Metazoa > Chordata > Actinopteri > Gadiformes > Muraenolepididae > Muraenolepis > Muraenolepis orangiensis. Next base: position 987,668 of record CM051021.1, on the reverse strand, counting down.
TGATGGATTGTTCAAGGTCAAAAATATGGAGTTTGACCAACTAATGCCACAAATAAACTAGTTTGAGTCTCATGAGAGGAACATGTGACACATGTAACATCTCTTAAAGGTCACCTGCAATATTTTTAAATGTCACATTTTGTAACTCCCTCTCATGCAATGATGACAGCTATGCGTTCTTTATGATACTGATAGGATTTATTCAATCCAAACCGTGAGAACTGTGAAACACACACATGAAATACAATAAATCACAGATCAAACAATAACAACATACATTCATATTATTTCTACTTCGTCTCTTAGTGTCACATGTTTTTACAATATCGTTACCCAAAATGAACTTAACCTACAAAACACATTAAATCCTTCTGCAATAATAATAACAATAAACTCACTTAGCAAACATTTCGTTAGCACTTTAGCTACCTGGCTTGAGCTTACACGCAGCTAACAACCACAACACCAAACGTACCTTATTGGCTGCATGCAATAAGAGAGGAAATTATGGAACTTCACTGACTGAGCTGATCGATCGAACTGACTAACTGTGACGGAACTTTCTCTTATATAGAGATTTCTACACGCGTGTGCGTCGGCATAAACCGTCCTCGGAACACTGTGCGCTTCAACCCTTAGTTCCGCTCTTACTCTACAGCATTTAGGTAGGAACCAAAAACTGGTAGGAACCAAAAACTCAAACTGAACACAGAGGCAGTTACACTCCCACCAAACATATCAATTGTATATGATTTTACAATGACTTAGAACCAACATACTACATAGAAAGTAAACAAAACTAAATACAATAACTTCGGTCTTTGGCCTCCACAGGAAAGGTCACTTCCGACTGCGCCTGGGTGTTGAGCACCTGGGCCTTCTTAAGTTCAGGGTCGTCACTTGCGATCTCTCCCACCTTGACTTCTCCACTTGGTTCTCTTTCTCTTGGTAACACGTATCTTCCCAGGCTTTTGTGGATGATACACCCCGTGATGTGGGATATACCAAGCTGGAGCTTTGTAGATGTCTTCCTCTGGAACCCTTTCTGCATCTCCACGGGTTATGGTCCCATCCATGAAGGTCTTGTAGTCTTTGTGGTACTGATCGTTTCTTCTCAACTTTCTTTCTAAGCAATTGAGACGATGGATAGCACAGATCTTGTTATCAGGTAAATTAGGCCTTTCCTTCTTGAATGGCAGCGGCATCTCATAATGACCGTCGCGCTTTAACTTGATGGCCTTCTCCATTTTCGACAGGAACCTTAGATCCTCTTGAGAGATGGGGCTGGCTTCTGACACTCTTTCAGCGAAGTCAGACTCCAGCATCTTTATGGCATCTGCAGGTAACACAACTTCCTTGATCTGTGTTCTACAGACATAGTGCACTTCACTTGTGAGGTCTGAAGAGGACGGTAGACTTGGCGTCACTTGCTTCACAATGACTTGGTGACTGATTCCGATTGTATCTCCATAGTTGAGACACGGTTTACCATATCCCACCACACTCCAGCCCAAGTCTGTTCTCTGAGCAAACGGCTGATGTTCCTCACCAGTCACCACTTGTCTTGGAACGAGGGCTTGAGCACAGTTGTAGCCAATTAACAGGCCGACATCACAGTTTTGCTGAGAAGCGATCTCATCTGCAATGTGTTCAAGATGAGGCCATGCCTTCGCTGTCTCTGGTGTGGGAATATGGTCTCTGTTTGCAGGGATAAACTCTCTTGAGTAAATTACTGGCAGAGTGATTATCTTGTCTGAATTGAATCCTCTTACTTGCAGACCTGTCAGCTTCAAACAGGACACGACTGTGTTTCTTGAAGCCAGCGTGGAGAGCTTTAGCTGAACTGGTTCACCTTTTGTGTTGAGAGCCTTTGCTGTCTCTTCGAGGATAAAGGTTGTGTCACTTTGTGTATCGAGGAGTGCGTACACCAGAACCTCACGACTTGGCTCACTTGTAGATGACACCCACACTGGAACTATTGTGGATGTATGAGTGTTCCCATCATTCTGCATGACTCTAAACGATGTCGCCTCACGTGATGGTCTCTCTGCCTGGTCTTGTGGCTGATTATTCTTTCTTTCTTTGTACTTATCACTGTTCCTTGCTCCATCAGGCCTTGTTGACATCCTTTCTTCCCTGGTGCGATCATCATGGAGGCAAGTTGGATGTCTTCTCTCACAGGTGTCGCAGGTGTTTCTATCTCTACAGTCCTTGGAGCGATGGCCAGACTTCAGACAGCCGAAACACAAGTTCTTCTCTTGGGCAAACTTAATTCGTTCACTGATTGTCATCTGCATAATCTTGCGACACTTCTGTATACTGTGTCCTGCCCTCTCACAGAAGACACAGCCGGTGGCTACGGCTTTCTCATCTGAGCTGGTTGCTAAAACCCTTGCTCCAGGATCTCTGCTCCTGGAACCAGGATCCCTGCTCCTGGAACCCTTGTCCAGACTACTTTCCCCTGGCTTCAGAGCATGAAGAGCGATTGTTGGGTGGCAAGCGATTTGGGCTTCACGTGTGAGGAACTTGACAAACTGGCTGAAGCTCGGGAACATGCCAGTTTCTTCTTCTGTGGCCATGACCTTCCTACGCCATCTTGAAATCAACCAGTCTGGAAGTTTGGAGAGTATTTTCTGGTTCTCGTTGCAATCATTAAGTATTTCAAGACCTCTGACCTGAGACATGGCAGCCTCACAGCTGTGCAGGAAGTCTGCGAGTTCTTGAAGTTCCACACTGCATTTGGAGCTTATTTTGGGCCATGACTCAATCTTATCTCTGAAGGCCTTGGCAATGAGGACTGGATTGCCATATCGCGCATCTAGGATATGCCATGCTGCATAATAGGCTGACTCTGTGGCTAGTAAGAAGTAGCTCTCTATGGCCCTCTTGGCAGATCCACCCACGTACTTGCGCAGATAATATATCTTCTCTTCGGCTGGTATGTTCTTCCTGCCAACAAGCGTCTGAAAGGACACCTTCCAGTCGTTGTATCTAAGTGGGTCCCCATTGAACACTGTAGGTTCAGGTATAGGAATGCGACTTGCACTGATGGTTTCTGCGAACAATCTGACAAGAGCTGCGGTGCTGTCTTCAGATCTATTTTCTTGCCTTGTTTGTGATACAGCTCGTGGTGGAGAACGGTGCTGTTCTTGTCTTGGATGTGTTACAGCTCGTGGTGGAGAACGGTGCTGTTCTTGTCTTGGATGTGTTACAGCTCGTGGTGGAGAACGGTGCTGTAATAGGCTAGTTTGAGGCTTGATTTCCACTTCACTCTTCACAGAGACACGTCGATGGAGAAGCTCATTTACTTCTTCATCTGAGCAGTCACTTCGTTTAGCTGCTTGAGCTGAACATTCGCTCTGCTCATACACTTGCTGTCGTGCCTTGGCAGCCTTTAACTTCTTAATAGTTTCCAATCGATTTAGTTCTCTGCGTTTGGCTTCTAGCACACTTTGTCTTTCTGCAGTTTCAGCCTCCATCTTGGCTTTTAACTGGGCGGCTTCAGCCTCCATCTTGGCTTTTAACTGGGCGGCTTCAGCCTCCATCTTGGCCTTCTGTCTCCTGTCTTCAGCTTCAAGTCTTTGAAGTTCTTCAATATGACGCTCTTGCTCTAGCAGAACCTTTAGGGTGGCTTGGTTAGCAGCAATCTCAGCCGCTGCACTTGTTCTGCTTGCAGAGGAGAATTTAGTGTGGCGAGAGCTGGTGCCTGTCTTGCCTGAGGCTACAGACACTATCTCTTCCATGAATTGTTCTTCATGCATTCGACCTTTAGCCTTTCTTGTGTCTAAAAGGTCCATTGCATTATTACAAATCTTCTTTGTTACTGATTCACAGGTGTCGACTCTGCGACGTGTATTATGGTCAGGCACCTCAATGCGCTTCCAATCGTCATAAACCTCATTCAGACTCTTAGAGGCACTGCATACTTTAGTGACGTGTCCATCCAGCTGGTCGTCTGAGCTCGGTGCACACAGCGCTTGGTTAGCTTCTTTAGCAACCTTTTTCCACTTCTCATAGCCCACACTGAAACGATGTGCAACTTTCCTTATTTGCTCATCATGCAGTTCTTGACCCTTTTCCGTCAACATGCGGACTCTTTGGCCTCTTCGTGGCTCTTCTGAGGAAGCGGGGTTGCTAACTATTGCGCCTTCTTCCCTTTGTGGTTGCACGGTTGTGCTGTCTTCATTTGCACCCTCTTTGTCAGGTGCTTGTGCCTGCATGTCTGTGCAATGTACATCCACAACAACCACACGCTGGCTGCCACTCTCAGACATCTTTACTTGGTTTAATGTTGTTACTCACTGCTTTCTGATGCTGTCTTATGGAGCAGTAAGTTCTTTATATCAGTATCATAAAGAACGCATAGCTGTCATCATTGCATGAGAGGGAGTTACAGTGAGAACTTATTGGCTGCATGCAATAAGAGAGGAAATTATGGAACTTCACTGACTGAGCTGATCGATCGAACTGACTAACTGTGACGGAACTTTCTCTTATATAGAGATTTCTACACGCGTGTGCGTCGGCATAAACCGTCCTCGGAACACTGTGCGCTTCAACCCTTAGTTCCGCTCTTACTCTACAGCATTTAGGTAGGAACCAAAAACTGGTAGGAACCAAAAACTCAAACTGAACACAGAGGCAGTTACACATTTACTGAACTACAAGTGCGTTTGATACTTTCTAGTAGCCGGTGTTGATTTGCCGTCATTGCATTTTGGTCAAATATGCAAAATATTGTTCAAGACATCCATATTGATGTCGCAATTCACCGTTTTATAACGGTAAATCTTTCCGACCCCCGGGCTGTATAACTGATAATCACCTTTTGTCATCAGCCCGGCTAGCTCAGTCGGTAGAGCATGAGACTCTTAATCTCAGGGTCGTGGGTTCGAGCCCCACGTTGGGCGCACACAGATTTTGTCCTTGCCCTTCTGATGGTAAGGAGTTTGACCAAGTAATGCCACAAATAAACTAGTTTGAGTCTCATGAGAGGAACATGTGACACATGTAACATCTCTTAAAGGTCACCTGCAACATTTTTAAATGTCACATTTACTGAACTACAAGTGCGTTTGATACTTTCTAGTAGCCGGTGTTGATTTGCCGTCATTGCATTTTGGTCAAATATGCTAAATATTGTTCAAGGCATCCATATTGATGTCGCAATTCACCGTTTTATAACGGTAAATCTTTCCGACCCCCGGGCTGTATAACTGATAATCACTTTTTATCATCAGCCGGGCTAGCTCAGTCGGTAGAGCATGAGACTCTTAATCTCAGGGTCGTGGGTTCGAGCCCCACGTTGGGCGTACACAGATTTCGTCCTTTCCCTTATGATGGATTGCTCAAGGTCAAAAATATGGAGTTTGACCAACTAATGCCAAATTTAAACTAGTTTGAGTCTTGTGAGTAACATGTGACACATGTAACATCTCTTAAAGGTCAGCTGCAATATATTTAAATGTCACATTTACTGAACTACAAGTGCGTTTGATACTTTCTAGTAGCCGGTGTTGATTTGCCGTCATTGCATTTTGGTCAAATATGCTAAATATTGTTCAAGGCATACATATTGATGTCGCAATTCACCGTTTTAAAACGGTAAATCTTTCCGACCCCCGGGCTGGATAACTGGTAAACACAGTTTGTCAGGAGCCTGGCTAGCTCAGTCGGTAGAGCATGAGACTCTTAATCTCAGGGTCGTGGGTTCGAGCCCCACGTTGGGCGCACACAGATTTTGTCCTTGTGCTTCTGATGGATTGCTCAAGGTCAAAAATATGGAGTTTGACCAACTAATGCCGCAAATAAACTAGTTTGAGTCTCATGAGAGGAACATGTGACACATGTAACATCTCTTAAAGGTCACCTGCAATATTTTTAAATGTCACATTTACTGAACTACAAGTGCGTTTGATACTTTCTAGTAGCCGGTGTTGATTTGCCGTCATTGCATTTTGGTCAAATATGCTAAATATTGTTCAAGGCATCCATATTGATGTCGCAATTCACCGTTTTATAACGGTAAATCTTTCCGACCCCCGGGCTGTATAACTGATAATCACTTTTTGTCATCAGCCCGGCTAGCTCAGTCGGTAGAGCATGAGACTCTTAATCTCAGGGTCGTGGGTTCGAGCCCCACGTTGGGCTCACACAGATTTTGTCCTTGCCCTTCTGATGGTGAGGAGTTTGACCAAGTAATGCCACAAATAAACTAGTTTGAGTCTCATGAGAGGAACATGTGACACATGTAACATCTCTTAAAGGTCACCTGCAACATTTTTAAATGTCACATTTACTGAACTACAAGTGCGTTTGATACTTTCTAGTTGCCGGTGTTGATTTGCCATCATTGCATTTTGGTCAAATATGCTAAATATTGTTCAAGGCATCCATATTGATGTCGCAATTCACCGTTTTATAACGGTAAATCTTTCCGACCCCCGGGCTGTATAACTGATAATCACATTTTGTCATCAGCCCGGCTAGCTCAGTCGGTAGAGCATGAGACTCTTAATCTCAGGGTCGTGGGTTCGAGCCCCACGTTGGGCGCACACAGATTTTGTCCTTGCCCTTCTGATGGTGAGGAGTTTGACCAAGTAATGCCACAAATAAACTAGTTTGAGTCTCATGAGAGGAACATGTGACACATGTAACATCTCTTAAAGGTCACCTGCAACATTTTTAAATGTCACATTTACTGAACTACAAGTGCGTTTGATACTTTCTAGTTGCCGGTGTTGATTTGCCATCATTGCATTTTGGTCAAATATGCTAAATATTGTTCAAGGCATCCATATTGATGTCGCAATTCACCGTTTTATAACGGTAAATCTTTCCGACCCCCGGGCTGTATAACTGATAATCACTTTTTGTCATCAGCCCGGCTAGCTCAGTCGGTAGAGCATGAGACTCTTAATCTCAGGGTCGTGGGTTCGAGCCCCACGTTGGGCGCACACAGATTTTGTCCTTGCCCTTCTGATGGTAAGGAGTTTGACCAAGTAATGCCACAAATAAACTAGTTTGAGTCTCATGAGAGGAACATGTGACACATGTAACATCTCTTAAAGGTCACCTGCAACATTTTTAAATGTCACATTTACTGAACTACAAGTGCGTTTGATACTTTCTAGTAGCCGGTGTTGATTTGCCGTCATTGCATTTTGGTCAAATATGCTAAATATTGTTCAAGGCATCCATATTGATGTCGCAATTCACCGTTTTAAAACGGTAAATCTTTCCGACCCCCGGGCTGGATAACTGGTAAACACAGTTTGTCAACAGCCCGGCTAGCTCAGTCGGTAGAGCATGAGACTCTTAATCTCAGGGTCGTGGGTTCGAGCCCCACGTTGGGCGCACACAGATTTTGTCCTTGTGCTTCTGATGGATTGCTCAAGGTCAAAAATATGGAGTTTGACCAACTAATGACGCAAATAAACTAGTTTGAGTCTCATGAGAGGAACATGTGACACATGTAACATCTCTTAAAGGTCACCTGCAATATTTTTAAATGTCACATTTACTGAACTACAAGTGCGTTTGATACTTTCTAGTAGCCGGTGTTGATTTGCCGTCATTGCATTTTGGTCAAATATGCAAAATATTGTTCAAGACATCCATATTGATGTCGCAATTCACCGTTTTATAACGGTAAATCTTTCCGACCCCCGGGCTGTATAACTGATAATCACTTTATGTCATCAGCCCGGCTAGCTCAGTCGGTAGAGAATGAGACTCTTAATCTCAGGGTCGTGGGTTCGAGCCCCATGTTGGGCGCACAAGGATTTTGTCCTTGCCCTTCTGATGGTGAGGAGTTTGACCAAGTAATGCCACAAAAAAACTAGTTTGAGTCTCATGAGAGGAACATGTGACACATGTAACATCTCTTAAAGGTCACCTGCAACATTTTTAAATGTCACATTTACTGAACTACAAGTGCGTTTGATACTTTCTAGTCGCCGGTGTTGATTTGCCATCATTGCATTTTGGTCAAATATGCTAAATATTGTTCAAGGCATCCATATTGATGTCGCAATTCACCGTTTTAAAACGGTAAATCGTTCCGACCCCCGAGCTGGATAACTGGTAAACACAGTTTGTCAACAGCCCGGCTAGCTCAGTCGGTAGAGCATGAGACTCTTAATCTCAGGGTCGTGGGTTCGAGCCCCACGTTGGGCGCACACAGATTTTGTCCTTGTGCTTCTGATGGATTGCTCAAGGTCAAAAATATGGAGTTTGACCAACTAATGCCACAAATAAACTAGTTTGAGTCTCATGAGAGGAACATGTGACACATGTAACATCTCTTAAAGGTCACCTGCAACATTTTTAAATGTCACATTTACTGAACTACAAGTGCGTTTGATACTTTCTAGTAGCCGGTGTTGATTTGCCGTCATTGCATTTTGGTCAAATATGCAAAATATTGTTCAAGGCATCCATATTGATGTCGCAATTCACCGTTTTATAACGGTAAATCTTTCCGACCCCCGGGCTGTATAACTGATAATCACTTTTTATCATCAGCCCGGCTAGCTCAGTCGGTAGAGCATGAGACTCTTAATCTCAGGGTCGTGGGTTCGAGCCCCACGTTGGGCGTACACAGATTTCGTCCTTGCCCTTATGATGGATTGCTCAAGGTCAAAAATATGGAGTTTGACCAACTAATGCCACAAATAAACTAGTTTGAGTCTCATGAGAGGAACATGTGACACATGTAACATCTCTTAAAGGTCACCTGCAATATTTTTAAATGTCACATTTACTGAACTACAAGTGCGTTTGATACTTTCTAGTAGTAGCCCAGCGGCATAGTAAAAAATACGAAACCAATTGTTGAAATTGTTCTAAAAGCACCAAAATTGGCACACATGTAGATTAATACATTCTGAACAATTTTGGATATGGAGGCATTCAAGATTCTCCCCGTAGCACATTTGGCGGCCATTTTTTGAAAATGGCCGCTATTTACCATTAGCGTCATTGAATATGTACCATAATTTGTCTTTTTGTGGATGCTAGAGGTGATAAGTGTGCTAGAGGTGATAAGTAGTGTACAATTACACATACTTGTGTGCTTACCAAATAAAATGGCTACCATTTTACAAGAAAAATGAATTTTACTTTTGCTGGTGCTCGACACAAAGGAGATCGCAGACACTGCAGTCATAGAAACAGTCCGTAACGCCAAGCAGATTGGCCAAGACCAGTTTGAAGCATTCTCAAAGGAATGCATCGTGGACAGAACCAAGTCCATTGAGGTGGCAATCCACCGGAACAAGCTACCACTGTTTGCGACCAAGAGAGGACCCAAAATACCCAAAGGAAAACAACAGGTCAAATCTCTGAAGAATGATGTTGCGCTCTTCGCACGATTATATATCAGCTGCCAGACCCGTGATGGGAATCTAGAAGAGTTCTTCAGGCATGAAAATCAGCAATGCCCTCCAGCTTTATCTGACGGAGGGAGACTGTACCTAGGGAGCAAGAGTGACTTGCTGGTGTGCCTTGAAGGCCATGCTGAGCCTCAGTCTGATGCGCCTACTGTCACTGCTGTTGTCCTCGATGGAGCAGTAATCGTACAGATGTTGAAGCCGGGTACTGCCAACACGTTCGAGGAATATGCACAGCAAGTGTTCATCCCATACGTTGTACAACAGCTCCAACATGTATCACGTCTTGACCTTGTGTGGGACAGCTACAGAGCAGATTCCCTGAAGGCATCAACCAGAGAACAGCGTGGAAAGGGAGTACGTCGGCGTGTTGTCGACTCGGCAGTCATACCAGGAAATTGGCAAAGTTTCCTGCGAGTTGATATCAACAAAGTGGAGCTCTTCAGCTACCTCTCCACCATGCTTGCAGAGTCCTTTCAAGAAGAAGGCAAGGAACTGGTGGTCACTGATGGGGAGCAGGTGATCTGTGTTCCACAGCAAGAGGACGTCAACTCACTTGCACCATGCAACCAAGAAGAGGCAGACACTCGCATGATGCTACATGTAGCACATGCTGCACAACATGGTCACCACCAGATACAGGTTCGAACAGTAGACACTGACGTCGTGGTCCTAGCAGTGATGGTAGTCCAGAAACTACCAGCTGGAGACGAACTCTGGGTAGCCTTTGGGACAGGCAAGAACTACCGCTACATTGCAGCCCATGAAATAGCTTCCTCCCTTGGTCCAGAGAAGACATGTGCTCTTCCAATGTTTCATGCCATCACAGGGTGTGATACTGTGTCAGCCTTCGTCGGACATGGGAAGAAATCTGCCTGGGCAACATGGAACACGCTGCCAGAACTCACTGATGCCCTGCTGAGTCTGGCAAATGCACCCACAAGCATCCAAGAGGATACAATGCATGTCATCGAGAGGTTTGTAATACTCCTGTATGACCGCACAAGCAAATGCAAGGACGTCAACAAGGCGAGAAAGAAGCTCTTTGCAAAGAAGAGCTCTGTTCAGAACATCCCGCCAACTTACGCTGCTCTGGAGCAGCATGTGAAGAGATCTGCCCTTCAGGGTGGTCATGTCTGGGGCCAGGCATTGGTACCAGAGCCCGTGCTCCCTCCACCAACAGACTGGGGCTGGCATCGGAGTGATGATGGGCCCTACACACCACTCTGGACCACACTCCCTGAGGCATCCAAGACCTGCTATGAGCTGGTGTCTTGCGGATGCAAGAAAGGCTGCAGAAACCGCTGCAAGTGCAAGAAGGCTTCACTGCAATGCACGGGTCTGTGTTTCTGTGAAGGCGAATGCCAGTAGATTAGGACAGAAAACTTGCTAGCCAACATTATGATCTGTAGACATTCATAATCCTGGTGACCAGATTTGAAAAGTTCAGAATCATAATTAACATAGTGTGGCAAAATCTACGTTATTGTATTACATGTATGTACTGCAGGATTACACAATACTGAAAGTTATTGTATTGGCAACTGTTTATTGTGTCCTCTTCTTGAAGCCACTTAGATTTGTTCATTTATATTAGATCTATCCATAAATGTATAACTGTAAGTACTGTGCCTAGAGACTGGGCTTTTGGTCGACTATATAACTACAATCTGACCATACTGTAAACTCCCCGTACTCTGTGTATTATTTTGACTACCATTCCATTGCAATTTTGCCAGCAATTTGAAATAAAAAAGCAACTTGAGCAATTAAAGTGTGTTCCTGAAATCATGTACTGGTTATTAGAGGTATTATGTCATTGAGTATTGGAATCTTCATCAAATGTCCACTTTTTCCACAAAATGGCGGCCAGTTTGGGGGCCATTTTTGAGAAGATTCATCTAAATATATGTTAAACACTTATTGATGTTAATTCTGATGTAAAAAAAAGGAATTTTGGCCCATCTAGCACCATACTAACGACACATAATGAAGTCTATGTAATGACGCTAATGGTAAATGGCGGCCATTTTGAACAATGGCCGCCATATCTTCCACAGGGCTAATCTTGAATGCCTCCATATCCAAAAATGTTTAGAATATATTAATCTACATGTGTGCCAATTTTGGTGCTTTTAGAACAATTTGAACAATTGGTCTGCTATGCCGCAGGACTATAGCCGGTGTTGATTTGCCGTCATTGCATTTTGGTCAAATATGCAAAATATTGATCAAGACATCCATATTGATGTCGCAATTCACCGTTTTATAACGGTAAATCTTTCCGACCCCCGGGCTGTATAACTGATAATCACTTTGTGTCATCAGCCGGGCTAGCTCAGTCGGTAGAGCATGAGACTCTTAATCTCAGGGTCGTGGGTTCGAGCCCCACGTTGGGCGCACACAGATTTTGTCCTTGCGCTTCTGATGGATTGCTCAAGGTCAAAAATATGGAGTTTGACCAACTAATGCCATATTTAAACTAGTTTGAGTCTCATGAGAGTAACATGTGACACATGTAACATCTCTTAAAGGTCACCTGCAATATTTTTAAATGTCACATTTACTGAACTACAAGTGCGTTTGATACTTTCTAGTAGCCGGTGTTGATTTGCCGTCATTGCATTTTGGTCAAATATGCAAAATATTGTTCAAGACATCCATATTGATGTCGCAATTCACCGTTTTATAACGGTAAATCTTTCCGACCCCCGAGCTGGATAACTGGTAAACACAGTTTGTCAACAGCCCGGCTAGCTCAGTCGGTAGAGCATGAGACTCTTAATCTCAGGGTCGTGGGTTCGAGCCCCACGTTGGGCGCACACAGATTTTGTCCTTGTGCTTCTGATGGATTGCTCAAGGTCAAAAATATGGAGTTTGACCAACTAATGCCACAAATAAACTAGTTTGAGTCTCATGAGAGGAACATGTGACACATGTAACATCTCTTAAAGGTCACCTGCAATATTTTTAAATGTCACATTTACTGAACTACAAGTGCGTTTGATACTTTCTAGTAGCCGGTGTTGATTTGCCGTCATTGCATTTTGGTCAAATATGCAAAATATTGTTCAAGACATCCATATTGATGTCGCAATTCACCGTTTTATAACGGTAAATCTTTCCGACCCCCGGGCTGTATAACTGATAATCACTTTTTGTCATCAGCCCGGCTAGCTCAGTCGGTAGAGCATGAGACTCTTAATCTCAGGGTCGTGGGTTCGAGCCCCACGTTGGGAGCACACAGATTTTGTCCTTGCCCTTATGATGGATTGCTCAAGGTCAAAAATATGGAGTTTGACCAACTAATGCCAAATTTAAACTAGTTTGAGTCTTGTGAGTAACATGTGACACATGTAACATCTCTTAAAGGTCACCTGCAATATATTTAAATGTCACATTTACTGAAGTACAAGTGCGTTTGATACTTTCTAGTAGCCGGTGTTGATTTGCCGTCATTGCATTTTGGTCAAATATGCAAAATATTGGTCAAGGCATCCATATTGATGTCGCAATTCACCGTTTTATTACGGTAAATCTTTCCGACCCCCGGGCTGTATAACTGATAATCACTTATTGTCATCAGCCCGGCTAGCTCAGTCGGTAGAGCATGAGACTCTTAATCTCAGGGTCGTGGGTTCGAGCCCCACGTTGGGCGCACACAGATTTTGTCCTTGCCCTTATGATGGATTGCTCAAGGTCAAAAATATGGAGTTTGACCAACTAATGCCAAATTTAAACTAGTTTGAGTCTTGTGAGTAACATGTGACACATGTAACATCTCTTAAAGGTCACCTGCAATATATTTAAATGTCACATTTACTGAACAACAAGTGGGTTTGATACTTTCTAGTAGCCGGTGTTGATTTGCCGTCATTGCATTTTGGTCAAATATGCTAAATATTGTTCAAGGCATCCATATTGATGTCGCAATTCACCGTTTTAAAACGGTAAATCTTTCCGACCCCCGGGCTGGATAACTGGTAAACACAGTTTGTCAACAGCCCGGCTAGCTCAGTCGGTAGAGCATGAGACTCTTAATCTCAGGGTCGTGGGTTCGAGCCCCACGTTGGGCGCACACAGATTTTGTCCTTGTGCTTCTGATGGATTGCTCAAGGTCAAAAATATGGAGTTTGACCAACTAATGCCACAAATAAACTAGTTTGAGTCTCATGAGAGGAACATGTGACACAAGTAACATCTCTTAAAGGTCACCTGCTATATTTTTAAATGTCACAATTACTGAACTACAAGTGCGTTTGATACTTTCTAGTAGCCGGTGTTGATTTGCCGTCATTGCATTTTGGTCAAATATGCAAAATATTGTTCAAGACATCCATATTGATGTCGCAATTCACCGTTTTATAACGGTAAATCTTTCCGACCCCCGAGCTGGATAACTGGTAAACACAGTTTGTCAACAGCCCGGCTAGCTCAGTCGGTAGAGCATGAGACTCTTAATCTCAGGGTCGTGGGTTCGAGCCCCACGTTGGGCGCACACAGATTTTGTCCTTGTGCTTCTGATGGATTGCTCAAGGTCAAAAATATGGAGTTTGACCAACTAATGCCACAAATGAACTAGTTTGAGTCTCATGAGAGGAACATGTGACACATGTAACATCTCTTAAAGGTCACCTGCAACATTTTTAAATGTCACATTTACTGAACTACAAGTGCGTTTGATACTTTCTAGTAGCCGGTGTTGATTTGCCGTCATTGCATTTTGGTCAAATATGCAAAATATTGTTCAAGGCATCCATATTGATGTCGCAATTCACCGTTTTATAACGGTAAATCTTTCCGACCCCCGGGCTGTATAACTGATAATCACTTTTTGTCATCAGCCCGGCTAGCTCAGTCGGTAGAGCATGAGTCTCTTAATCTCAGGGTCGTGGGTTCGAGCCCCACGTTAGGAGCACACAGATTTTGTCCTTGCCCTTATGATGGATTGCTCAAGGTCAAAAATATGGAGTTTGACCAACTAATGCCAAATTTAAACTAGTTTGAGTCTTGTGAGTAACATGTGACACATGTAACATCTCTTAAAGGTCACCTGCAATATATTTAAATGTCACATTTACTGAAGTACAAGTGCGTTTGATACTTTCTAGTAGCCGGTGTTGATTTGCCGTCATTGCATTTTGGTCAAATATGCAAAATATTGGTCAAGGCATCCATATTGATGTCGCAATTCACCGTTTTATAACGGTAAATCTTTCCGACCCCCGGGCTGTATAACTGATAATCACTTATTGTCATCAGCCCGGCTAGCTCAGTCGGTAGAGCATGAGACTCTTAATCTCAGGGTCGTGGGTTCGAGCCCCACGTTGGGCGCACACAGATTTTTTCCTTGTGCTTCTGATGGATTGCTCAAGGTCAAAAATATGGAGTTTGACCAACTAATGCCGCAAATAAACTAGTTTGAGTCTCATGAGAGGAACATGTGACACATGTAACATCTCTTAAAGGTCACCTGCAATATTTTTAAATGTCACATTTACTGAACTACAAGTGCGTTTGATACTTTCTAGTAGCCGGTGTTGATTTGCCGTCATTGCATTTTGGTCAAATATGCAAAATATTGTTCAAGACATCCATATTGATGTCGCAATTCACCGTTTTATAACGGTAAATCTTTCCGACCCCCGGGCTGTATAACTGATAATCACTTTTTGTCATCAGCCTGGCTAGCTCAGTCGGTAGAGCATGAGACTCTTAATCTCAGGGTCGTGGGTTCGAGCCCCACGTTGGGCGCACACAGTTTTTGTCCTTGCCCTTCTGATGGTAAGGAGTTTGACCAAGTAATGCCACAAATAAACTAGTTTGAGTCTCATGAGAGGAACATGTGACACATGTAACATCTCTTAAAGGTCACCTGCAACATTTTTAAATGTCACATTTACTGAACTACAAGTGCGTTTGATACTTTCTAGTAGCCGGTGTTGATTTGCCATCATTGCATTTTGGTCAAATATGCTAAATATTGTTCAAGGCATCCATATTGATGTCGCAATTCACCGTTTTAAAACGGTAAATCTTTCCGACCCCCGAGCTGGATAACTGGTAAACACAGTTTGTCAACAGCCCGGCTAGCTCAGTCGGTAGAGCATGAGACTCTTAATCTCAGGGTCGTGGGTTCGGGCCCCACGTTGGACGCACACAGATTTTGTCCTTGTGCTTCTGATGGATTGCTCAAGGTCAAAAATATGGAGTTTGACCAACTAATGCCACAAATAAACTAGTTTGAGTCTCATGAGAGGAACATGTGACACAAGTAACATCTCTTAAAGGTCACCTGCTATATTTTTAAATGTCACAATTACTGAACTACAAGTGCGTTTGATACTTTCTAGTAGCCGGTGTTGATTTGCCGTCATTGCATTTTGGTCAAATATGCAAAATATTGTTCAAGACATCCATATTGATGTCGCAATTCACCGTTTTATAACGGTAAATCTTTCCGACCCCCGAGCTGGATAACTGGTAAACACAGTTTGTCAACAGCCCGGCTAGCTCAGTCGGTAGAGCATGAGACTCTTAATCTCAGGGTCGTGGGTTCGAGCCCCACGTTGGGCGCACACAGATTTTGTCCTTGTGCTTCTGATGGATTGCTCAAGGTCAAAAATATGGAGTTTGACCAACTAATGCCACAAATGAACTAGTTTGAGTCTCATGAGAGGAACATGTGACACATGTAACATCTATTAAAGGTCACCTGCAATGTTTTTAAATGTCACATTTACTGAACTACAAGTGCGTTTGATACTTTCTAGTAGCCGGTGTTGATTTGCCGTCATTGCATTTTGGTCAAATATGCAAAATATTGTTCAAGACATCCATATTGATGTCGCAATTCACCGTTTTATAACGGTAAATCTTTCCGACCCCCGGGCTGTATAACTGATAATCACTTTTTGTCATCAGCCCGGCTAGCTCAGTCGGTAGAGCATGAGACTCTTAATCTCAGGGTCGTGGGTTCGAGCCCCACGTTGGGCGCACACAGATTTTGTCCTTGCCCTTCTGATGGTAAGGAGTTTGACCAAGTAATGCCACAAATAAACTAGTTTGAGTCTCATGAGAGGAACATGTGACACATGTAACATCTCTTAAAGGTCACCTGCAACATTTTTAAATGTCACATTTACTGAACTACAAGTGCGTTTGATACTTTCTAGTAGCCGGTGTTGATTTGCCGTCATTGCATTTTGGTCAAATATGCAAAATATTGTTCAAGGCATCCATATTGATGTCGCAATTCACCGTTTTATAACGGTAAATCTTTCCGACCCCCGGGCTGTATAACTGATAATCACTTTTTGTCATCAGCCCGGCTAGCTCAGTCGGTAGAGCATGAGTCTCTTAATCTCAGGGTCGTGGGTTCGAGCCCCACGTTAGGAGCACACAGATTTTGTCCTTGCCCTTATGATGGATTGCTCAAGGTCAAAAATATGGAGTTTGACCAACTAATGCCAAATTTAAACTAGTTTGAGTCTTGTGAGTAACATGTGACACATGTAACATCTCTTAAAGGTCACCTGCAATATATTTAAATGTCACATTTACTGAAGTACAAGTGCGTTTGATACTTTCTAGTAGCCGGTGTTGATTTGCCGTCATTGCATTTTGGTCAAATATGCAAAATATTGGTCAAGGCATCCATATTGATGTCGCAATTCACCGTTTTATAACGGTAAATCTTTCCGACCCCCGGGCTGTATAACTGATAATCACTTATTGTCATCAGCCCGGCTAGCTCAGTCGGTAGAGCATGAGACTCTTAATCTCAGGGTCGTGGGTTCGAGCCCCACGTTGGGCGCACACAGATTTTTTCCTTGTGCTTCTGATGGATTGCTCAAGGTCAAAAATATGGAGTTTGACCAACTAATGCCGCAAATAAACTAGTTTGAGTCTCATGAGAGGAACATGTGACACATGTAACATCTCTTAAAGGTCACCTGCAATATTTTTAAATGTCACATTTACTGAACTACAAGTGCGTTTGATACTTTCTAGTAGCCGGTGTTGATTTGCCGTCATTGCATTTTGGTCAAATATGCAAAATATTGTTCAAGACATCCATATTGATGTCGCAATTCACCGTTTTATAACGGTAAATCTTTCCGACCCCCGGGCTGTATAACTGATAATCACTTTTTGTCATCAGCCTGGCTAGCTCAGTCGGTAGAGCATGAGACTCTTAATCTCAGGGTCGTGGGTTCGAGCCCCACGTTGGGCGCACACAGATTTTGTCCTTGCCCTTCTGATGGTAAGGAGTTTGACCAAGTAATGCCACAAATAAACTAGTTTGAGTCTCATGAGAGGAACATGTGACACATGTAACATCTCTTAAAGGTCACCTGCAACATTTTTAAATGTCACATTTACTGAACTACAAGTGCGTTTGATACTTTCTAGTAGCCGGTGTTGATTTGCCGTCATTGCATTTAGGTCAAATATGCTAAATATTGTTCAAGGCATCCATATTGATGTCGCAATTCACCGTTTTAAAACGGTAAATCTTTCCGACCCCCGAGCTGGATAACTGGTAAACACAGTTTGTCAACAGCCCGGCTAGCTCAGTCGGTAGAGCATGAGACTCTTAATCTCAGGGTCGTGGGTTCGAGCCCCACGTTGGGCGCACACAGATTTTGTCCTTGTGCTTCTGATGGATTGCTCAAGGTCAAAAATATGGAGTTTGACCAACTAATGCCGCAAATAAACTAGTTTGAGTCTCATGAGAGGAACATGTGACACATGTAACATCTCTTAAAGGTCACCTGCAATATTTTTAAATGTCACATTTACTGAACTACAAGTGCGTTTGATACTTTCTAGTAGCCGGTGTTGATTTGCCGTCATTGCATTTTGGTCAAATATGCAAAATATTGTTCAAGACATCCATATTGATGTCGCAATTCACCGTTTTATAACGGTAAATCTTTCCGACCCCCGGGCTGTATAACTGATAATCACTTTTTGTCATCAGCCCGGCTAGCTCAGTCGGTAGAGCATGAGACTCTTAATCTCAGGGTCGTGGGTTCGAGCCCCACGTTGGGCGCACACAGATTTTGTCCTTGCCCTTCTGATGGTAAGGAGTTTGACCAAGTAATGCCACAAATAAACTAGTTTGAGTCTCATGAGAGGAACATGTGACACATGTAACATCTCTTAAAGGTCACCTGCAACATTTTTAAATGTCACATTTACTGAACTACAAGTGCGTTTGATACTTTCTAGTAGCCGGTGTTGATTTGCCGTCATTGCATTTTGGTCAAATATGCTAAATATTGTTCAAGGCATCCATATTGATGTCGCAATTCACCGTTTTAAAACGGTAAATCTTTCCGACCCCCGAGCTGGATAACTGGTAAACACAGTTTGTCAACAGCCCGGCTAGCTCAGTCGGTAGAGCATGAGACTCTTAATCTCAGGGTCGTGGGTTCGAGCCCCACGTTGGGCGCACACAGATTTTGTCCTTGTGCTTCTGATGGATTGCTCAAGGTCAAAAATATGGAGTTTGACCAACTAATGCCACAAATAAACTAGTTTGAGTCTCATGAGAGGAACATGTGACACATGTAACATCTCTTAAAGGTCACCTGCAATATTTTAAATGTCACATTTACTGAACTACAAGTGCGTTTGATACTTTCTAGTAGCCGGTGTTGATTTGCCGTCATTGCATTTTGGTCAAATATGCAAAATATTGTTCAAGACATCCATATTGATGTCGCAATTCACCGTTTTATAACGGTAAATCTTTCCGACCCCCGGGCTGTATAACTGATAATCACTTTTTGTCATCAGCCCGGCTAGCTCAGTCGGTAGAGCATGAGACTCTTAATCTCAGGGTCGTGGGTTCGAGCCCCACGTTGGGCGCACACAGATTTTGTCCTTGCCCTTCTGATGGTAAGGAGTTTGACCAAGTAATGCCACAAATAAACTAGTTTGAGTCTCATGAGAGGAACATGTGACACATGTAACATCTCTTAAAGGTCACCTGCAACATTTTTAAATGTCACATTTACTGAACTACAAGTGCGTTTGATACTTTCTAGTAGCCGGTGTTGATTTGCCGTCATTGCATTTTGGTCAAATATGCAAAATATTGTTCAAGGCATCCATATTGATGTCGCAATTCACCGTTTTATAACGGTAAATCTTTCCGACCCCCGGGCTGTATAACTGATAATCACTTTTTGTCATCAGCCCGGCTAGCTCAGTCGGTAGAGCATGAGACTCTTAATCTCAGGGTCGTGGGTTCGAGCCCCACGTTGGGAGCACACAGATTTTGTCCTTGCCCTTATGATGGATTGCTCAAGGTCAAAAATATGGAGTTTGACCAACTAATGCCAAATTTAAACTAGTTTGAGTCTTGTGAGTAACATGTGACACATGTAACATCTCTTAAAGGTCACCTGCAATATATTTAAATGTCACATTTACTGAAGTACAAGTGCGTTTGATACTTTCTAGTAGCCGGTGTTGATTTGCCGTCATTGCATTTTGGTCAAATATGCAAAATATTGGTCAAGGCATCCATATTGATGTCGCAATTCACCGTTTTATAACGGTAAATCTTTCCGACCCCCGGGCTGTATAACTGATAATCACTTTTGTCATCAGCCCGGCTAGCTCAGTCGGTAGAGCATGAGACTCTTAATCTCAGGGTCGTGGGTTCGAGCCCCACGTTGGGCGCACACAGATTTTGTCCTTGCCCTTATGATGGATTGCTCAAGGTCAAAAATATGGAGTTTGACCAACTAATGCCAAATTTAAACTAGTTTGAGTCTTGTGAGTAACATGTGACACATGTAACATCTCTTAAAGGTCACCTGCAATATATTTAAATGTCACATTTACTGAACAACAAGTGGGTTTGATACTTTCTAGTAGCCGGTGTTGATTTGCCGTCATTGCATTTTGGTCAAATATGCTAAATATTGTTCAAGGCATCCATATTGATGTCGCAATTCACCGTTTTAAAACGGTAAATCTTTCCGACCCCCGGGCTGGATAACTGGTAAACACAGTTTGTCAACAGCCCGGCTAGCTCAGTCGGTAGAGCATGAGACTCTTAATCTCAGGGTCGTGGGTTCGAGCCCCACGTTGGGCGCACACAGATTTTGTCCTTGTGCTTCTGATGGATTGCTCAAGGTCAAAAATATGGAGTTTGACCAACTAATGCCACAAATAAACTAGTTTGAGTCTCATGAGAGGAACATGTGACACATGTAACATCTCTTAAAGGTCACCTGCAATATTTTTAAATGTCACATTTACTGAACTACAAGTGCGTTTGATACTTTCTAGTAGCCGGTGTTGATTTGCCGTCATTGCATTTTGGTCAAATATGCAAAATATTGTTCAAGACATCCATATTGATGTCGCAATTCACCGTTTTATAACGGTAAATCTTTCCGACCCCCGGGCTGTATAACTGATAATCACTTTTTGTCATCAGCCCGGCTAGCTCAGTCGGTAGAGCATGAGACTCTTAATCTCAGGGTCGTGGGTTCGAGCCCCACGTTGGGCGCACACAGATTTTGTCCTTGCCCTTATGATGGATTGCTCAAGGTCAAAAATATGGAGTTTGACCAACTAATGCCAAATTTAAACTAGTTTGAGTCTTGTGAGTAACATGTGACACATGTAACATCTCTTAAAGGTCACCTGCAATATATTTAAATGTCACATTTACTGAACAACAAGTGCGTTTGATACTTTCTAGTAGCCGGTGTTGATTTGCCGTCATTGCATTTTGGTCAAATATGCTAAATATTGTTCAAGGCATCCATATTGATGTCGCAATTCACCGTTTTAAAACGGTAAATCTTTCCGACCCCCGGGCTGGATAACTGGTAAACACAGTTTGTCAACAGCCCGGCTAGCTCAGTCGGTAGAGCATGAGACTCTTAATCTCAGGGTCGTGGGTTCGAGCCCCACGTTGGGCGCACACAGATTTTGTCCTTGTGCTTCTGATGGATTGCTCAAGGTCAAAAATATGGAGTTTGACCAACTAATGCCACAAATAAACTAGTTTGAGTCTCATGAGAGGAACATGTGACACATGTAACATCTCTTAAAGGTCACCTGCAATATTTTTAAATGTCACATTTACTGAACTACAAGTGCGTTTGATACTTTCTAGTAGCCGGTGTTGATTTGCCGTCATTGCATTTTGGTCAAATATGCAAAATATTGTTCAAGGACATCCATATTGATGTCGCAATTCACCGTTTTATAACGGTAAATCTTTCCGACCCCCGAGCTGGATAACTGGTAAACACAGTTTGTCAACAGCCCGGCTAGCTCAGTCGGTAGAGCATGAGACTCTTAATCTCAGGGTCGTGGGTTCGAGCCCCACGTTGGGCGCACACAGATTTTGTCCTTGTGCTTCTGATGGATTGCTCAAGGTCAAAAATATGGAGTTTGACCAACTAATGCCACAAATAAACTAGTTTGAGTCTCATGAGAGGAACATGTGACACATGTAACATCTCTTAAAGGTCACCTGCAATATTTTTAAATGTCACATTTACTGAACTACAAGTGCGTTTGATACTTTCTAGTAGCCGGTGTTGATTTGCCGTCATTGCATTTTGGTCAAATATGCAAAATATTGTTCAAGACATCCATATTGATGTCGCAATTCACCGTTTTATAACGGTAAATCTTTCCGACCCCCGGGCTGTATAACTGATAATCACTTTTGTCATCAGCCCGGCTAGCTCAGTCGGTAGAGCATGAGACTCTTAATCTCAGGGTCGTGGGTTCGAGCCCCACGTTGGGCGCACACAGATTTTGTCCTTGCCCTTCTGATGGTAAGGAGTTTGACCAAGTAATGCCACAAATAAACTAGTTTGAGTCTCATGAGAGGAACATGTGACACATGTAACATCTCTTAAAGGTCACCTGCAATATATTTAAATGTCACATTTACTGAAGTACAAGTGCGTTTGATACTTTCTAGTAGCCGGTGTTGATTTGCCGTCATTGCATTTTGGTCAAATATGCAAAATATTGGTCAAGGCATCCATATTGATGTCGCAATTCACCGTTTTATAACGGTAAATCTTTCCGACCCCCGGGCTGTATAACTGATAATCACTTATTGTCATCAGCCCGGCTAGCTCAGTCGGTAGAGCATGAGACTCTTAATCTCAGGGTCGTGGGTTCGAGCCCCACGTTGGGCGCACACAGATTTTGTCCTTGCCCTTATGATGGATTGCTCAAGGTCAAAAATATGGAGTTTGACCAACTAATGCCAAATTTAAACTAGTTTGAGTCTTGTGAGTAACATGTGACACATGTAACATCTCTTAAAGGTCACCTGCAATATATTTAAATGTCACATTTACTGAACAACAAGTGGGTTTGATACTTTCTAGTAGCCGGTGTTGATTTGCCGTCATTGCATTTTGGTCAAATATGCTAAATATTGTTCAAGGCATCCATATTGATGTCGCAATTCACCGTTTTAAAACGGTAAATCTTTCCGACCCCCGGGCTGGATAACTGGTAAACACAGTTTGTCAACAGCCCGGCTAGCTCAGTCGGTAGAGCATGAGACTCTTAATCTCAGGGTCGTGGGTTCGAGCCCCACGTTGGGCGCACACAGATTTTGTCCTTGTGCTTCTGATGGATTGCTCAAGGTCAAAAATATGGAGTTTGACCAACTAATGCCACAAATAAACTAGTTTGAGTCTCATGAGAGGAACATGTGACACATGTAACATCTCTTAAAGGTCACCTGCAATATTTTTAAATGTCACATTTACTGAACTACAAGTGCGTTTGATACTTTCTAGTAGCCGGTGTTGATTTGCCGTCATTGCATTTTGGTCAAATATGCAAAATATTGTTCAAGACATCCATATTGATGTCGCAATTCACCGTTTTATAACGGTAAATCTTTCCGACCCCCGGGCTGTATAACTGATAATCACTTTTTGTCATCAGCCCGGCTAGCTCAGTCGGTAGAGCATGAGACTCTTAATCTCAGGGTCGTGGGTTCGAGCCCCACGTTGGGCGCACACAGATTTTGTCCTTGCCCTTCTGATGGTAAGGAGTTTGACCAAGTAATGCCACAAATAAACTAGTTTGAGTCTCATGAGAGGAACATGTGACACATGTAACATCTCTTAAAGGTCACCTGCAATATATTTAAATGTCACATTTACTGAACTACAAGTGCGTTTGATACTTTCTAGTAGCCGGTGTTGATTTGCCGTCATTGCATTTTGGTCAAATATGCAAAATATTGTTCAAGGCATCCATATTGATGTCGCAATTCACCGTTTTATAACGGTAAATCTTTCCGACCCCCGGGCTGTATAACTGATAATCACTTATTGTCATCAGCCCGGCTAGCTCAGTCGGTAGAGCATGAGACTCTTAATCTCAGGGTCGTGGGTTCGAGCCCCACGTTGGGCGCACACAGATTTTGTCCTTGCCCTTATGATGGATTGCTCAAGGTCAAAAATATGGAGTTTGACCAACTAATGCCAAATTTAAACTAGTTTGAGTCTTGTGAGTAACATGTGACACATGTAACATCTCTTAAAGGTCACCTGCAATATATTTAAATGTCACATTTACTGAACAACAAGTGGGTTTGATACTTTCTAGTAGCCGGTGTTGATTTGCCGTCATTGCATTTTGGTCAAATATGCTAAATATTGTTCAAGGCATCCATATTGATGTCGCAATTCACCGTTTTAAAACGGTAAATCTTTCCGACCCCCGGGCTGGATAACTGGTAAACACAGTTTGTCAACAGCCCGGCTAGCTCAGTCGGTAGAGCATGAGACTCTTAATCTCAGGGTCGTGGGTTCGAGCCCCACGTTGGGCGCACACAGATTTTGTCCTTGTGCTTCTGATGGATTGCTCAAGGTCAAAAATATGGAGTTTGACCAACTAATGCCACAAATAAACTAGTTTGAGTCTCATGAGAGGAACATGTGACACATGTAACATCTCTTAAAGGTCACCTGCAATATTTTTAAATGTCACATTTACTGAACTACAAGTGCGTTTGATACTTTCTAGTAGCCGGTGTTGATTTGCCGTCATTGCATTTTGGTCAAATATGCAAAATATTGTTCAAGACATCCATATTGATGTCGCAATTCACCGTTTTATAACGGTAAATCTTTCCGACCCCCGGGCTGTATAACTGATAATCACTTTTTGTCATCAGCCCGGCTAGCTCAGTCGGTAGAGCATGAGACTCTTAATCTCAGGGTCGTGGGTTCGAGCCCCACGTTGGGCGCACACAGATTTTGTCCTTGCCCTTCTGATGGTAAGGAGTTTGACCAAGTAATGCCACAAATAAACTAGTTTGAGTCTCATGAGAGGAACATGTGACACATGTAACATCTCTTAAAGGTCACCTGCAACATTTTTAAATGTCACATTTACTGAACTACAAGTGCGTTTGATACTTTCTAGTAGCCGGTGTTGATTTGCCGTCATTGCATTTTGGTCAAATATGCAAAATATTGTTCAAGGCATCCATATTGATGTCGCAATTCACCGTTTTAAAACGGTAAATCTTTCCGACCCCCGGGCTGGATAACTGGTAAACACAGTTTGTCAACAGCCCGGCTAGCTCAGTCGGTAGAGCATGAGACTCTTAATCTCAGGGTCGTGGGTTCGAGCCCCACGTTGGGCGCACACAGATTTTGTCCTTGTGCTTCTGATGGATTGCTCAAGGTCAAAAATATGGAGTTTGACCAACTAATGCCACAAATAAACTAGTTTGAGTCTCATGAGAGGAACATGTGACACATGTAACATCTCTTAAAGGTCACCTGCAATATTTTTAAATGTCACATTTACTGAACTACAAGTGCGTTTGATACTTTCTAGTAGCCGGTGTTGATTTGCCGTCATTGCATTTTGGTCAAATATGCAAAATATTGTTCAAGACATCCATATTGATGTCGCAATTCACCGTTTTATAACGGTAAATCTTTCCGACCCCCGGGCTGGATAACTGGTAAACACAGTTTGTCAACAGCCCGGCTAGCTCAGTCGGTAGAGCATGAGACTCTTAATCTCAGGGTCGTGGGTTCGAGCCCCACGTTGGGCGCACACAGATTTTGTCCTTGTGCTTCTGATGGATTGCTCAAGGTCAAAAATATGGAGTTTGACCAACTAATGCCACAAATAAACTAGTTTGAGTCTCATGAGAGGAACATGTGACACATGTAACATCTCTTAAAGGTCACCTGCAATATTTTTAAATGTCACAATTACTGAACTACAAGTGCGTTTGATACTTTCTAGTAGCCGGTGTTGATTTGCCGTCATTGCATTTTGGTCAAATATGCAAAATATTGTTCAAGACATCCATATTGATGTCGCAATTCACCGTTTTATAACGGTAAATCTTTCCGACCCCCGAGCTGGATAACTGGTAAACACAGTTTGTCAACAGCCCGGCTAGCTCAGTCGGTAGAGCATGAGACTCTTAATCTCAGGGTCGTGGGTTCGAGCCCCACGTTGGGCGCACACAGATTTTGTCCTTGTGCTTCTGATGGATTGCTCAAGGTCAAAAATATGGAGTTTGACCAACTAATGCCACAAATAAACTAGTTTGAGTCTCATGAGAGGAACATGTGACACATGTAACATCTCTTAAAGGTCACCTGCAATGTTTTTAAATGTCACATTTACTGAACTACAAGTGCGTTTGATACTTTCTAGTAGCCGGTGTTGATTTGCCGTCATTGCATTTTGGTCAAATATGCAAAATATTGTTCAAGACATCCATATTGATGTCGCAATTCACCGTTTTATAACGGTAAATCTTTCCGACCCCCGGGCTGTATAACTGATAATCACTTTTTGTCATCAGCCCGGCTAGCTCAGTCGGTAGAGCATGAGACTCTTAATCTCAGGGTCGTGGGTTCGAGCCCCACGTTGGGCGCACACAGATTTTGTCCTTGCCCTTCTGATGGTAAGGAGTTTGACCAAGTAATGCCACAAATAAACTAGTTTGAGTCTCATGAGAGGAACATGTGACACATGTAACATCTCTTAAAGGTCACCTGCAATATATTTAAATGTCACATTTACTGAAGTACAAGTGCGTTTGATACTTTCTAGTAGCCGGTGTTGATTTGCCGTCATTGCATTTTGGTCAAATATGCAAAATATTGGTCAAGGCATCCATATTGATGTCGCAATTCACCGTTTTATAACGGTAAATCTTTCCGACCCCCGGGCTGTATAACTGATAATCACTTATTGTCATCAGCCCGGCTAGCTCAGTCGGTAGAGCATGAGACTCTTAATCTCAGGGTCGTGGGTTCGAGCCCCACGTTGGGCGCACACAGATTTTGTCCTTGCCCTTATGATGGATTGCTCAAGGTCAAAAATATGGAGTTTGACCAACTAATGCCAAATTTAAACTAGTTTGAGTCTTGTGAGTAACATGTGACACATGTAACATCTCTTAAAGGTCACCTGCAATATATTTAAATGTCACATTTACTGAACAACAAGTGGGTTTGATACTTTCTAGTAGCCGGTGTTGATTTGCCGTCATTGCATTTTGGTCAAATATGCTAAATATTGTTCAAGGCATCCATATTGATGTCGCAATTCACCGTTTTAAAACGGTAAATCTTTCCGACCCCCGGGCTGGATAACTGGTAAACACAGTTTGTCAACAGCCCGGCTAGCTCAGTCGGTAGAGCATGAGACTCTTAATCTCAGGGTCGTGGGTTCGAGCCCCACGTTGGGCGCACACAGATTTTGTCCTTGTGCTTCTGATGGATTGCTCAAGGTCAAAAATATGGAGTTTGACCAACTAATGCCACAAATAAACTAGTTTGAGTCTCATGAGAGGAACATGTGACACATGTAACATCTCTTAAAGGTCACCTGCAATGTTTTTAAATGTCACATTTACTGAACTACAAGTGCGTTTGATACTTTCTAGTAGCCGGTGTTGATTTGCCGTCATTGCATTTTGGTCAAATATGCAAAATATTGTTCAAGACATCCATATTGATGTCGCAATTCACCGTTTTATAACGGTAAATCTTTCCGACCCCCGGGCTGTATAACTGATAATCACTTTTTGTCATCAGCCCGGCTAGCTCAGTCGGTAGAGCATGAGACTCTTAATCTCAGGGTCGTGGGTTCGAGCCCCACGTTGGGCGCACACAGATTTTGTCCTTGCCCTTCTGATGGTAAGGAGTTTGACCAAGTAATGCCACAAATAAACTAGTTTGAGTCTCATGAGAGGAACATGTGACACATGTAACATCTCTTAAAGGTCACCTGCAATATATTTAAATGTCACATTTACTGAAGTACAAGTGCGTTTGATACTTTCTAGTAGCCGGTGTTGATTTGCCGTCATTGCATTTTGGTCAAATATGCAAAATATTGGTCAAGGCATCCATATTGATGTCGCAATTCACCGTTTTATAACGGTAAATCTTTCCGACCCCCGGGCTGTATAACTGATAATCACTTTTGTCATCAGCCCGGCTAGCTCAGTCGGTAGAGCATGAGACTCTTAATCTCAGGGTCGTGGGTTCGAGCCCCACGTTGGGCGCACACAGATTTTGTCCTTGCCCTTCTGATGGATTGCTCAAGGTCAAAAATATGGAGTTTGACCAACTAATGCCACAAATAAACTAGTTTGAGTCTCATGAGAGGAACATGTGACACATGTAACATCTCTTAAAGGTCACCTGCAATATTTTTAAATGTCACATTTACTGAACTACAAGTGCGTTTGATACTTTCTAGTAGCCGGTGTTGATTTGCCGTCA
The DNA here is from genome assembly GCA_027704905.1 of Muraenolepis orangiensis. Classification (NCBI taxonomy): domain Eukaryota; kingdom Metazoa; phylum Chordata; class Actinopteri; order Gadiformes; family Muraenolepididae; genus Muraenolepis; species Muraenolepis orangiensis. Next base: position 959,479 of record CM051021.1, on the reverse strand, counting down.
TTGCATTTTGGTCAAATATGCAAAATATTGTTCAAGGCATCCATATTGATGTCGCAATTCACCGTTTTATAACGGTAAATCTTTCCGACCCCCGGGCTGTATAACTGATAATCACTTTTGTCATCAGCCCGGCTAGCTCAGTCGGTAGAGCATGAGACTCTTAATCTCAGGGTCGTGGGTTCGAGCCCCACGTTGGGCGCACACAGATTTTGTCCTTGCCCTTATGATGGATTGCTCAAGGTCAAAAATATGGAGTTTGACCAACTAATGCCAAATTTAAACTAGTTTGAGTCTTGTGAGTAACATGTGACACATGTAACATCTCTTAAAGGTCACCTGCAATATATTTAAATGTCACATTTACTGAACAACAAGTGGGTTTGATACTTTCTAGTAGCCGGTGTTGATTTGCCGTCATTGCATTTTGGTCAAATATGCTAAATATTGTTCAAGGCATCCATATTGATGTCGCAATTCACCGTTTTAAAACGGTAAATCTTTCCGACCCCCGGGCTGGATAACTGGTAAACACAGTTTGTCAACAGCCCGGCTAGCTCAGTCGGTAGAGCATGAGACTCTTAATCTCAGGGTCGTGGGTTCGAGCCCCACGTTGGGCGCACACAGATTTTGTCCTTGTGCTTCTGATGGATTGCTCAAGGTCAAAAATATGGAGTTTGACCAACTAATGCCACAAATAAACTAGTTTGAGTCTCATGAGAGGAACATGTGACACATGTAACATCTCTTAAAGGTCACCTGCAATATTTTTAAATGTCACATTTACTGAACTACAAGTGCGTTTGATACTTTCTAGTAGCCGGTGTTGATTTGCCGTCATTGCATTTTGGTCAAATATGCAAAATATTGTTCAAGACATCCATATTGATGTCGCAATTCACCGTTTTATAACGGTAAATCTTTCCGACCCCCGGGCTGTATAACTGATAATCACTTTTGTCATCAGCCCGGCTAGCTCAGTCGGTAGAGCATGAGACTCTTAATCTCAGGGTCGTGGGTTCGAGCCCCACGTTGGGCGCACACAGATTTTGTCCTTGCCCTTCTGATGGATTGCTCAAGGTCAAAAATATGGAGTTTGACCAACTAATGCCAAATTAAACTAGTTTGAGTCTCATGAGAGGAACATGTGACACATGTAACATCTCTTAAAGGTCACCTGCAATATATTTAAATGTCACATTTACTGAACTACAAGTGCGTTTGATACTTTCTAGTAGCCGGTGTTGATTTGCCGTCATTGCATTTTGGTCAAATATGCTAAATATTGTTCAAGGCATCCATATTGATGTCGCAATTCACCGTTTTAAAACGGTAAATCTTTCCGACCCCCGGGCTGGATAACTGGTAAACACAGTTTGTCAACAGCCCGGCTAGCTCAGTCGGTAGAGCATGAGACTCTTAATCTCAGGGTCGTGGGTTCGAGCCCCACGTTGGGCGCACACAGATTTTGTCCTTGCCCTTCTGATGGATTGCTCAAGGTCAAAATATGGAGTTGACCAACTAATGCCACAAATAAACTAGTTTGAGTCTCATGAGAGGAACATGTGACACATGTAACATCTCTTAAAGGTCACCTGCAACATTTTTAAATGTCACATTTACTGAACTACAAGTGCGTTTGATACTTTCTAGTAGCCGGTGTTGATTTGCCGTCATTGCATTTTGGTCAAATATGCTAAATATTGTTCAAGGCATCCATATTGATGTCGCAATTCACCGTTTTAAAACGGTAAATCTTTCCGACCCCCGAGCTGGATAACTGGTAAACACAGTTTGTCAACAGCCCGGCTAGCTCAGTCGGTAGAGCATGAGACTCTTAATCTCAGGGTCGTGGGTTCGAGCCCCACGTTGGGCGCACACAGATTTTGTCCTTGTGCTTCTGATGGATTGCTCAAGGTCAAAAATATGGAGTTTGACCAACTAATGCCACAAATAAACTAGTTTGAGTCTCATGAGAGGAACATGTGACACATGTAACATCTCTTAAAGGTCACCTGCAATATTTTTAAATGTCACATTTACTGAACTACAAGTGCGTTTGATACTTTCTAGTAGCCGGTGTTGATTTGCCGTCATTGCATTTTGGTCAAATATGCAAAATATTGTTCAAGACATCCATATTGATGTCGCAATTCACCGTTTTATAACGGTAAATCTTTCCGACCCCCGGGCTGTATAACTGATAATCACTTTTTGTCATCAGCCCGGCTAGCTCAGTCGGTAGAGCATGAGACTCTTAATCTCAGGGTCGTGGGTTCGAGCCCCACGTTGGGCGCACACAGATTTTGTCCTTGCCCTTCTGATGGTAAGGAGTTTGACCAAGTAATGCCACAAATAAACTAGTTTGAGTCTCATGAGAGGAACATGTGACACATGTAACATCTCTTAAAGGTCACCTGCAACATTTTAAATGTCACATTTACTGAACTACAAGTGCGTTTGATACTTTCTAGTAGCCGGTGTTGATTTGCCGTCATTGCATTTTGGTCAAATATGCAAAATATTGTTCAAGGCATCCATATTGATGTCGCAATTCACCGTTTTATAACGGTAAATCTTTCCGACCCCCGGGCTGTATAACTGATAATCACTTTTGTCATCAGCCCGGCTAGCTCAGTCGGTAGAGCATGAGACTCTTAATCTCAGGGTCGTGGGTTCGAGCCCCACGTTGGGCGCACACAGATTTTGTCCTTGCCCTTATGATGGATTGCTCAAGGTCAAAAATATGGAGTTTGACCAACTAATGCCAAATTAAACTAGTTTGAGTCTTGTGAGTAACATGTGACACATGTAACATCTCTTAAAGGTCACCTGCAATATATTTAAATGTCACATTTACTGAAGTACAAGTGCGTTTGATACTTTCTAGTAGCCGGTGTTGATTTGCCGTCATTGCATTTTGGTCAAATATGCAAAATATTGGTCAAGGCATCCATATTGATGTCGCAATTCACCGTTTTATAACGGTAAATCTTTCCGACCCCCGGGCTGTATAACTGATAATCACTTATTGTCATCAGCCCGGCTAGCTCAGTCGGTAGAGCATGAGACTCTTAATCTCAGGGTCGTGGGTTCGAGCCCCACGTTGGGCGCACACAGATTTTGTCCTTGCCCTTATGATGGATTGCTCAAGGTCAAAAATATGGAGTTTGACCAACTAATGCCAAATTTAAACTAGTTTGAGTCTTGTGAGTAACATGTGACACATGTAACATCTCTTAAAGGTCACCTGCAATATATTTAAATGTCACATTTACTGAACAACAAGTGGGTTTGATACTTTCTAGTAGCCGGTGTTGATTTGCCGTCATTGCATTTTGGTCAAATATGCTAAATATTGTTCAAGGCATCCATATTGATGTCGCAATTCACCGTTTTAAAACGGTAAATCTTTCCGACCCCCGGGCTGGATAACTGGTAAACACAGTTTGTCAACAGCCCGGCTAGCTCAGTCGGTAGAGCATGAGACTCTTAATCTCAGGGTCGTGGGTTCGAGCCCCACGTTGGGCGCACACAGATTTTGTCCTTGTGCTTCTGATGGATTGCTCAAGGTCAAAAATATGGAGTTTGACCAACTAATGCCACAAATAAACTAGTTTGAGTCTCATGAGAGGAACATGTGACACATGTAACATCTCTTAAAGGTCACCTGCAATATTTTTAAATGTCACATTTACTGAACTACAAGTGCGTTTGATACTTTCTAGTAGCCGGTGTTGATTTGCCGTCATTGCATTTTGGTCAAATATGCTAAATATTGTTCAAGACATCCATATTGATGTCGCAATTCACCGTTTTATAACGGTAAATCTTTCCGACCCCCGGGCTGTATAACTGATAATCACTTTTTGTCATCAGCCCGGCTAGCTCAGTCGGTAGAGCATGAGACTCTTAATCTCAGGGTCGTGGGTTCGAGCCCCACGTTGGGCGCACACAGATTTTGTCCTTGCCCTTCTGATGGTAAGGAGTTTGACCAAGTAATGCCACAAATAAACTAGTTTGAGTCTCATGAGAGGAACATGTGACACATGTAACATCTCTTAAAGGTCACCTGCAACATTTTTAAATGTCACATTTACTGAACTACAAGTGCGTTTGATACTTTCTAGTAGCCGGTGTTGATTTGCCGTCATTGCATTTTGGTCAAATATGCTAAATATTGTTCAAGGCATCCATATTGATGTCGCAATTCACCGTTTTAAAACGGTAAATCTTTCCGACCCCCGGGCTGGATAACTGGTAAACACAGTTTGTCAACAGCCCGGCTAGCTCAGTCGGTAGAGCATGAGACTCTTAATCTCAGGGTCGTGGGTTCGAGCCCCACGTTGGGCGCACACAGATTTTGTCCTTGTGCTTCTGATGGATTGCTCAAGGTCAAAAATATGGAGTTTGACCAACTAATGCCACAAATAAACTAGTTTGAGTCTCATGAGAGGAACATGTGACACATGTAACATCTCTTAAAGGTCACCTGCAATATTTTTAAATGTCACATTTACTGAACTACAAGTGCGTTTGATACTTTCTAGTAGCCGGTGTTGATTTGCCGTCATTGCATTTTGGTCAAATATGCAAAATATTGTTCAAGACATCCATATTGATGTCGCAATTCACCGTTTTATAACGGTAAATCTTTCCGACCCCCGGGCTGTATAACTGATAATCACTTTTTGTCATCAGCCCGGCTAGCTCAGTCGGTAGAGCATGAGACTCTTAATCTCAGGGTCGTGGGTTCGAGCCCCACGTTGGGCGCACACAGATTTTGTCCTTGCCCTTCTGATGGTAAGGAGTTTGACCAAGTAATGCCACAAATAAACTAGTTTGAGTCTCATGAGAGGAACATGTGACACATGTAACATCTCTTAAAGGTCACCTGCAACATTTTTAAATGTCACATTTACTGAACTACAAGTGCGTTTGATACTTTCTAGTAGCCGGTGTTGATTTGCCGTCATTGCATTTTGGTCAAATATGCAAAATATTGTTCAAGGCATCCATATTGATGTCGCAATTCACCGTTTTATAACGGTAAATCTTTCCGACCCCCGGGCTGTATAACTGATAATCACTTTTGTCATCAGCCCGGCTAGCTCAGTCGGTAGAGCATGAGACTCTTAATCTCAGGGTCGTGGGTTCGAGCCCCACGTTGGGCGCACACAGATTTTGTCCTTGCCCTTCTGATGGATTGCTCAAGGTCAAAAATATGGAGTTTGACCAACTAATGCCAAATTTAAACTAGTTTGAGTCTTGTGAGTAACATGTGACACATGTAACATCTCTTAAAGGTCACCTGCAATATATTTAAATGTCACATTTACTGAAGTACAAGTGCGTTTGATACTTTCTAGTAGCCGGTGTTGATTTGCCGTCATTGCATTTTGGTCAAATATGCAAAATATTGGTCAAGGCATCCATATTGATGTCGCAATTCACCGTTTTATAACGGTAAATCTTTCCGACCCCCGGGCTGTATAACTGATAATCACTTATTGTCATCAGCCCGGCTAGCTCAGTCGGTAGAGCATGAGACTCTTAATCTCAGGGTCGTGGGTTCGAGCCCCACGTTGGGCGCACACAGATTTTGTCCTTGCCCTTATGATGGATTGCTCAAGGTCAAAAATATGGAGTTTGACCAACTAATGCCAAATTTAAACTAGTTTGAGTCTTGTGAGTAACATGTGACACATGTAACATCTCTTAAAGGTCACCTGCAATATATTTAAATGTCACATTTACTGAACAACAAGTGGGTTTGATACTTTCTAGTAGCCGGTGTTGATTTGCCGTCATTGCATTTTGGTCAAATATGCTAAATATTGTTCAAGGCATCCATATTGATGTCGCAATTCACCGTTTTAAAACGGTAAATCTTTCCGACCCCCGGGCTGGATAACTGGTAAACACAGTTTGTCAACAGCCCGGCTAGCTCAGTCGGTAGAGCATGAGACTCTTAATCTCAGGGTCGTGGGTTCGAGCCCCACGTTGGGCGCACACAGATTTTGTCCTTGTGCTTCTGATGGATTGCTCAAGGTCAAAAATATGGAGTTTGACCAACTAATGCCACAAATAAACTAGTTTGAGTCTCATGAGAGGAACATGTGACACATGTAACATCTCTTAAAGGTCACCTGCAATATTTTTAAATGTCACATTTACTGAACTACAAGTGCGTTTGATACTTTCTAGTAGCCGGTGTTGATTTGCCGTCATTGCATTTTGGTCAAATATGCTAAATATTGTTCAAGACATCCATATTGATGTCGCAATTCACCGTTTTATAACGGTAAATCTTTCCGACCCCCGGGCTGTATAACTGATAATCACTTTTTGTCATCAGCCCGGCTAGCTCAGTCGGTAGAGCATGAGACTCTTAATCTCAGGGTCGTGGGTTCGAGCCCCACGTTGGGCGCACACAGATTTTGTCCTTGCCCTTCTGATGGTAAGGAGTTTGACCAAGTAATGCCACAAATAA
>CM051021.1:934899-952889 GCA_027704905.1 Muraenolepis orangiensis | reverse complement strand
GGGGCTGGAGGGGAATGGTTGTAGAGGGGCTGGGGGAGGGGGGGTAGACCGGAGCCCACTCATTGAATCTATTGAAAAACAAATTCAACTCGTTGGCCCGATCAGGACCCCCCCCTATTGTCTGGCTACCAGGTTGTTTGTAGCCAGTGATGCTCCTCATGCCACTCCACACATCCTTCAGGTTGTTCTGCTGAAGTTTGTGCTCCAGCTTCCTCCTGTAGTTGTCTTTGCCCTGCTGGATCCTCTCCCTCAGCTCCCTCTGAACCCGCCTCATCTGCTCCCTATCCCCATCTCTGAAGGCCCTCTTCTTCTCATTGAGCAGGACCTTGATGTCTCGGGTGACCCATGGCTTGTTGTTGGGGAAACAGCGTACAGTCTCTGTGGGAACAACACTGTCCACACAGAAGTTGATGTACCCTGTTATACATTCCGTGAGATCATCAAGGTCCTCTCCATGCAAATCACAGAGGAAATCCCAGTCTGTTGACTCAAAGCAGCCCCGCAAGTCCTCATCGGCCTCCTGTGACCATCTCCTCACAGTCCTTGTGGTCACAGGCAGCCGCTGTACTAGAGGCCTATACAGGGGCTGCAGGTGGATGAGGTTGTGGTCTGACCTTCCAAGAGGAGGAAGGGCAGTGGCGCTGTATGCCTCCTTAACATTGGCATACAGCAGGTCCAGTGTCTTATTTTCCCTGGTGGGACAGTCCACAAACTGCTTGAAGGTGGGCAGTGTTGCAGCCAGAGTCACGTGGTTAAAGTCCCCAGGTATCGCGATGAATGCTTCAGGGTGCTGTGTCTGAAGTCTCGCGACGGCGGAATGGGTGACGTCACACGCGAGCGCCGCGTTTGCCGACGGTGGAATGTAAACAATAACAAAAATATGGAGTTTGACCAACTAATGCCACATTTAAACTAGTTTGAGTCTCATGAGAGTAACATGTGACACATGTAACATCTCTTAAAGGTCACCTTCAATATTTTTAAATGTCACATTTACTGAACTACAAGTGCGTTTGATACTTTCTAGTAGCCGGTGTTGATTTGCCGTCATTGCATTTTGGTCAAATATGCAAAATATTGTTCAAGGCATCCATATTGATCCATATTGATATCCATTGATATCTATATTGATATCCATTGATATCCATATTGATATCCATATTGATGTCACCGTTTTATAACGGTAAATCTTTCCGACCCCCGGGCTGTATAACTGATAATCACTTTTCGTCATCAGCCCGGCTAGCTCAGTCTGTAGAGCATGAGACTCTTAATCTCAGGGTCATGGGTTCGAGCCCCACGTTGGGTGCACACAGATTTTGTCCTTGCGCTTCTGATGGATTGCTCAACGTCAAAAATATGGAGTTTCACCAACTAATGCCACATTTAAACTAGTTTGAGTCTCATGAGAGGAACATGTGACACATGTAACATCTCTTAAAGGTCACCTGCAACAGTTTTAAATGTCACATTTACTGAACTACAAGTGCGTTTGATACTTTCTAGTAGCCGGTGTTGATTTGCCGTCATTGCATTTTGGTCAAATATGCAAAATATTGGTCAAGGCATCCATATTGATGTCGCAATTCACCGTTTTATAACGGTAAATCTTTCCGACCCCCGGGCTGTATAACTGATAATCACTTTTTGTCATCAGCCCGGCTAGCTCTAGCTCAGTCGGTAGAGCATGAGACTCTTAATCTCAGGGTCGTGGGGGGCTGGAGGGGAATGGTTGTAGAGGGGCTGGGGGAGGGGGGGTAGACCGGAGCCCACTCATTGAATCTATTGAAAAACAAATTCAACTCGTTGGCCCGATCAGGACCCCCCCCTATTGTCTGGCTACCAGGTTGTTTGTAGCCAGTGATGCTCCTCATGCCACTCCACACATCCTTCAGGTTGTTCTGCTGAAGTTTGTGCTCCAGCTTCCTCCTGTAGTTGTCTTTGCCCTGCTGGATCCTCTCCCTCAGCTCCCTCTGAACCCGCCTCATCTGCTCCCTATCCCCATCTCTGAAGGCCCTCTTCTTCTCATTGAGCAGGACCTTGATGTCTCGGGTGACCCATGGCTTGTTGTTGGGGAAACAGCGTACAGTCTCTGTGGGAACAACACTGTCCACACAGAAGTTGATGTACCCTGTTATACATTCCGTGAGATCATCAAGGTCCTCTCCATGCAAATCACAGAGGAAATCCCAGTCTGTTGACTCAAAGCAGCCCCGCAAGTCCTCATCGGCCTCCTGTGACCATCTCCTCACAGTCCTTGTGGTCACAGGCAGCCGCTGTACTAGAGGCCTATACAGGGGCTGCAGGTGGATGAGGTTGTGGTCTGACCTTCCAAGAGGAGGAAGGGCAGTGGCGCTGTATGCCTCCTTAACATTGGCATACAGCAGGTCCAGTGTCTTATTTTCCCTGGTGGGACAGTCCACAAACTGCTTGAAGGTGGGCAGTGTTGCAGCCAGAGTCACGTGGTTAAAGTCCCCAGGTATCGCGATGAATGCTTCAGGGTGCTGTGTCTGAAGTCTCGCGACGGCGGAATGGGTGACGTCACACGCGAGCGCCGCGTTTGCCGACGGTGGAATGTAAACAATAACAAAAATATGGAGTTTGACCAACTAATGCCACATTTAAACTAGTTTGAGTCTCATGAGAGTAACATGTGACACATGTAACATCTCTTAAAGGTCACCTTCAATATTTTTAAATGTCACATTTACTGAACTACAAGTGCGTTTGATACTTTCTAGTAGCCGGTGTTGATTTGCCGTCATTGCATTTTGGTCAAATATGCAAAATATTGTTCAAGGCATCCATATTGATCCATATTGATATCCATTGATATCTATATTGATATCCATTGATATCCATATTGATATCCATATTGATGTCACCGTTTTATAACGGTAAATCTTTCCGACCCCCGGGCTGTATAACTGATAATCACTTTTCGTCATCAGCCCGGCTAGCTCAGTCTGTAGAGCATGAGACTCTTAATCTCAGGGTCATGGGTTCGAGCCCCACGTTGGGTGCACACAGATTTTGTCCTTGCGCTTCTGATGGATTGCTCAACGTCAAAAATATGGAGTTTCACCAACTAATGCCACATTTAAACTAGTTTGAGTCTCATGAGAGGAACATGTGACACATGTAACATCTCTTAAAGGTCACCTGCAACAGTTTTAAATGTCACATTTACTGAACTACAAGTGCGTTTGATACTTTCTAGTAGCCGGTGTTGATTTGCCGTCATTGCATTTTGGTCAAATATGCAAAATATTGGTCAAGGCATCCATATTGATGTCGCAATTCACCGTTTTATAACGGTAAATCTTTCCGACCCCCGGGCTGTATAACTGATAATCACTTTTTGTCATCAGCCCGGCTAGCTCTAGCTCAGTCGGTAGAGCATGAGACTCTTAATCTCAGGGTCGTGGGGGGCTGGAGGGGAATGGTTGTAGAGGGGCTGGGGGAGGGGGGGTAGACCGGAGCCCACTCATTGAATCTATTGAAAAACAAATTCAACTCGTTGGCCCGATCAGGACCCCCCCCTATTGTCTGGCTACCAGGTTGTTTGTAGCCAGTGATGCTCCTCATGCCACTCCACACATCCTTCAGGTTGTTCTGCTGAAGTTTGTGCTCCAGCTTCCTCCTGTAGTTGTCTTTGCCCTGCTGGATCCTCTCCCTCAGCTCCCTCTGAACCCGCCTCATCTGCTCCCTATCCCCATCTCTGAAGGCCCTCTTCTTCTCATTGAGCAGGACCTTGATGTCTCGGGTGACCCATGGCTTGTTGTTGGGGAAACAGCGTACAGTCTCTGTGGGAACAACACTGTCCACACAGAAGTTGATGTACCCTGTTATACATTCCGTGAGATCATCAAGGTCCTCTCCATGCAAATCACAGAGGAAATCCCAGTCTGTTGACTCAAAGCAGCCCCGCAAGTCCTCATCGGCCTCCTGTGACCATCTCCTCACAGTCCTTGTGGTCACAGGCAGCCGCTGTACTAGAGGCCTATACAGGGGCTGCAGGTGGATGAGGTTGTGGTCTGACCTTCCAAGAGGAGGAAGGGCAGTGGCGCTGTATGCCTCCTTAACATTGGCATACAGCAGGTCCAGTGTCTTATTTTCCCTGGTGGGACAGTCCACAAACTGCTTGAAGGTGGGCAGTGTTGCAGCCAGAGTCACGTGGTTAAAGTCCCCAGGTATCGCGATGAATGCTTCAGGGTGCTGTGTCTGAAGTCTCGCGACGGCGGAATGGGTGACGTCACACGCGAGCGCCGCGTTTGCCGACGGTGGAATGTAAACAATAACAAAAATATGGAGTTTGACCAACTAATGCCACATTTAAACTAGTTTGAGTCTCATGAGAGTAACATGTGACACATGTAACATCTCTTAAAGGTCACCTTCAATATTTTTAAATGTCACATTTACTGAACTACAAGTGCGTTTGATACTTTCTAGTAGCCGGTGTTGATTTGCCGTCATTGCATTTTGGTCAAATATGCAAAATATTGTTCAAGGCATCCATATTGATCCATATTGATATCCATTGATATCTATATTGATATCCATTGATATCCATATTGATATCCATATTGATGTCACCGTTTTATAACGGTAAATCTTTCCGACCCCCGGGCTGTATAACTGATAATCACTTTTCGTCATCAGCCCGGCTAGCTCAGTCTGTAGAGCATGAGACTCTTAATCTCAGGGTCATGGGTTCGAGCCCCACGTTGGGTGCACACAGATTTTGTCCTTGCGCTTCTGATGGATTGCTCAACGTCAAAAATATGGAGTTTCACCAACTAATGCCACATTTAAACTAGTTTGAGTCTCATGAGAGGAACATGTGACACATGTAACATCTCTTAAAGGTCACCTGCAACAGTTTTAAATGTCACATTTACTGAACTACAAGTGCGTTTGATACTTTCTAGTAGCCGGTGTTGATTTGCCGTCATTGCATTTTGGTCAAATATGCAAAATATTGGTCAAGGCATCCATATTGATGTCGCAATTCACCGTTTTATAACGGTAAATCTTTCCGACCCCCGGGCTGTATAACTGATAATCACTTTTTGTCATCAGCCCGGCTAGCTCTAGCTCAGTCGGTAGAGCATGAGACTCTTAATCTCAGGGTCGTGGGGGGCTGGAGGGGAATGGTTGTAGAGGGGCTGGGGGAGGGGGGGTAGACCGGAGCCCACTCATTGAATCTATTGAAAAACAAATTCAACTCGTTGGCCCGATCAGGACCCCCCCCTATTGTCTGGCTACCAGGTTGTTTGTAGCCAGTGATGCTCCTCATGCCACTCCACACATCCTTCAGGTTGTTCTGCTGAAGTTTGTGCTCCAGCTTCCTCCTGTAGTTGTCTTTGCCCTGCTGGATCCTCTCCCTCAGCTCCCTCTGAACCCGCCTCATCTGCTCCCTATCCCCATCTCTGAAGGCCCTCTTCTTCTCATTGAGCAGGACCTTGATGTCTCGGGTGACCCATGGCTTGTTGTTGGGGAAACAGCGTACAGTCTCTGTGGGAACAACACTGTCCACACAGAAGTTGATGTACCCTGTTATACATTCCGTGAGATCATCAAGGTCCTCTCCATGCAAATCACAGAGGAAATCCCAGTCTGTTGACTCAAAGCAGCCCCGCAAGTCCTCATCGGCCTCCTGTGACCATCTCCTCACAGTCCTTGTGGTCACAGGCAGCCGCTGTACTAGAGGCCTATACAGGGGCTGCAGGTGGATGAGGTTGTGGTCTGACCTTCCAAGAGGAGGAAGGGCAGTGGCGCTGTATGCCTCCTTAACATTGGCATACAGCAGGTCCAGTGTCTTATTTTCCCTGGTGGGACAGTCCACAAACTGCTTGAAGGTGGGCAGTGTTGCAGCCAGAGTCACGTGGTTAAAGTCCCCAGGTATCGCGATGAATGCTTCAGGGTGCTGTGTCTGAAGTCTCGCGACGGCGGAATGGGTGACGTCACACGCGAGCGCCGCGTTTGCCGACGGTGGAATGTAAACAATAACAAAAATATGGAGTTTGACCAACTAATGCCACATTTAAACTAGTTTGAGTCTCATGAGAGTAACATGTGACACATGTAACATCTCTTAAAGGTCACCTTCAATATTTTTAAATGTCACATTTACTGAACTACAAGTGCGTTTGATACTTTCTAGTAGCCGGTGTTGATTTGCCGTCATTGCATTTTGGTCAAATATGCAAAATATTGTTCAAGGCATCCATATTGATCCATATTGATATCCATTGATATCTATATTGATATCCATTGATATCCATATTGATATCCATATTGATGTCACCGTTTTATAACGGTAAATCTTTCCGACCCCCGGGCTGTATAACTGATAATCACTTTTCGTCATCAGCCCGGCTAGCTCAGTCTGTAGAGCATGAGACTCTTAATCTCAGGGTCATGGGTTCGAGCCCCACGTTGGGTGCACACAGATTTTGTCCTTGCGCTTCTGATGGATTGCTCAACGTCAAAAATATGGAGTTTCACCAACTAATGCCACATTTAAACTAGTTTGAGTCTCATGAGAGGAACATGTGACACATGTAACATCTCTTAAAGGTCACCTGCAACAGTTTTAAATGTCACATTTACTGAACTACAAGTGCGTTTGATACTTTCTAGTAGCCGGTGTTGATTTGCCGTCATTGCATTTTGGTCAAATATGCAAAATATTGGTCAAGGCATCCATATTGATGTCGCAATTCACCGTTTTATAACGGTAAATCTTTCCGACCCCCGGGCTGTATAACTGATAATCACTTTTTGTCATCAGCCCGGCTAGCTCTAGCTCAGTCGGTAGAGCATGAGACTCTTAATCTCAGGGTCGTGGGGGGCTGGAGGGGAATGGTTGTAGAGGGGCTGGGGGAGGGGGGGTAGACCGGAGCCCACTCATTGAATCTATTGAAAAACAAATTCAACTCGTTGGCCCGATCAGGACCCCCCCCTATTGTCTGGCTACCAGGTTGTTTGTAGCCAGTGATGCTCCTCATGCCACTCCACACATCCTTCAGGTTGTTCTGCTGAAGTTTGTGCTCCAGCTTCCTCCTGTAGTTGTCTTTGCCCTGCTGGATCCTCTCCCTCAGCTCCCTCTGAACCCGCCTCATCTGCTCCCTATCCCCATCTCTGAAGGCCCTCTTCTTCTCATTGAGCAGGACCTTGATGTCTCGGGTGACCCATGGCTTGTTGTTGGGGAAACAGCGTACAGTCTCTGTGGGAACAACACTGTCCACACAGAAGTTGATGTACCCTGTTATACATTCCGTGAGATCATCAAGGTCCTCTCCATGCAAATCACAGAGGAAATCCCAGTCTGTTGACTCAAAGCAGCCCCGCAAGTCCTCATCGGCCTCCTGTGACCATCTCCTCACAGTCCTTGTGGTCACAGGCAGCCGCTGTACTAGAGGCCTATACAGGGGCTGCAGGTGGATGAGGTTGTGGTCTGACCTTCCAAGAGGAGGAAGGGCAGTGGCGCTGTATGCCTCCTTAACATTGGCATACAGCAGGTCCAGTGTCTTATTTTCCCTGGTGGGACAGTCCACAAACTGCTTGAAGGTGGGCAGTGTTGCAGCCAGAGTCACGTGGTTAAAGTCCCCAGGTATCGCGATGAATGCTTCAGGGTGCTGTGTCTGAAGTCTCGCGACGGCGGAATGGGTGACGTCACACGCGAGCGCCGCGTTTGCCGACGGTGGAATGTAAACAATAACAAAAATATGGAGTTTGACCAACTAATGCCACATTTAAACTAGTTTGAGTCTCATGAGAGTAACATGTGACACATGTAACATCTCTTAAAGGTCACCTTCAATATTTTTAAATGTCACATTTACTGAACTACAAGTGCGTTTGATACTTTCTAGTAGCCGGTGTTGATTTGCCGTCATTGCATTTTGGTCAAATATGCAAAATATTGTTCAAGGCATCCATATTGATCCATATTGATATCCATTGATATCTATATTGATATCCATTGATATCCATATTGATATCCATATTGATGTCACCGTTTTATAACGGTAAATCTTTCCGACCCCCGGGCTGTATAACTGATAATCACTTTTCGTCATCAGCCCGGCTAGCTCAGTCTGTAGAGCATGAGACTCTTAATCTCAGGGTCATGGGTTCGAGCCCCACGTTGGGTGCACACAGATTTTGTCCTTGCGCTTCTGATGGATTGCTCAACGTCAAAAATATGGAGTTTCACCAACTAATGCCACATTTAAACTAGTTTGAGTCTCATGAGAGGAACATGTGACACATGTAACATCTCTTAAAGGTCACCTGCAACAGTTTTAAATGTCACATTTACTGAACTACAAGTGCGTTTGATACTTTCTAGTAGCCGGTGTTGATTTGCCGTCATTGCATTTTGGTCAAATATGCAAAATATTGGTCAAGGCATCCATATTGATGTCGCAATTCACCGTTTTATAACGGTAAATCTTTCCGACCCCCGGGCTGTATAACTGATAATCACTTTTTGTCATCAGCCCGGCTAGCTCTAGCTCAGTCGGTAGAGCATGAGACTCTTAATCTCAGGGTCGTGGGGGGCTGGAGGGGAATGGTTGTAGAGGGGCTGGGGGAGGGGGGGTAGACCGGAGCCCACTCATTGAATCTATTGAAAAACAAATTCAACTCGTTGGCCCGATCAGGACCCCCCCCTATTGTCTGGCTACCAGGTTGTTTGTAGCCAGTGATGCTCCTCATGCCACTCCACACATCCTTCAGGTTGTTCTGCTGAAGTTTGTGCTCCAGCTTCCTCCTGTAGTTGTCTTTGCCCTGCTGGATCCTCTCCCTCAGCTCCCTCTGAACCCGCCTCATCTGCTCCCTATCCCCATCTCTGAAGGCCCTCTTCTTCTCATTGAGCAGGACCTTGATGTCTCGGGTGACCCATGGCTTGTTGTTGGGGAAACAGCGTACAGTCTCTGTGGGAACAACACTGTCCACACAGAAGTTGATGTACCCTGTTATACATTCCGTGAGATCATCAAGGTCCTCTCCATGCAAATCACAGAGGAAATCCCAGTCTGTTGACTCAAAGCAGCCCCGCAAGTCCTCATCGGCCTCCTGTGACCATCTCCTCACAGTCCTTGTGGTCACAGGCAGCCGCTGTACTAGAGGCCTATACAGGGGCTGCAGGTGGATGAGGTTGTGGTCTGACCTTCCAAGAGGAGGAAGGGCAGTGGCGCTGTATGCCTCCTTAACATTGGCATACAGCAGGTCCAGTGTCTTATTTTCCCTGGTGGGACAGTCCACAAACTGCTTGAAGGTGGGCAGTGTTGCAGCCAGAGTCACGTGGTTAAAGTCCCCAGGTATCGCGATGAATGCTTCAGGGTGCTGTGTCTGAAGTCTCGCGACGGCGGAATGGGTGACGTCACACGCGAGCGCCGCGTTTGCCGACGGTGGAATGTAAACAATAACAAAAATATGGAGTTTGACCAACTAATGCCACATTTAAACTAGTTTGAGTCTCATGAGAGTAACATGTGACACATGTAACATCTCTTAAAGGTCACCTTCAATATTTTTAAATGTCACATTTACTGAACTACAAGTGCGTTTGATACTTTCTAGTAGCCGGTGTTGATTTGCCGTCATTGCATTTTGGTCAAATATGCAAAATATTGTTCAAGGCATCCATATTGATCCATATTGATATCCATTGATATCTATATTGATATCCATTGATATCCATATTGATATCCATATTGATGTCACCGTTTTATAACGGTAAATCTTTCCGACCCCCGGGCTGTATAACTGATAATCACTTTTCGTCATCAGCCCGGCTAGCTCAGTCTGTAGAGCATGAGACTCTTAATCTCAGGGTCATGGGTTCGAGCCCCACGTTGGGTGCACACAGATTTTGTCCTTGCGCTTCTGATGGATTGCTCAACGTCAAAAATATGGAGTTTCACCAACTAATGCCACATTTAAACTAGTTTGAGTCTCATGAGAGGAACATGTGACACATGTAACATCTCTTAAAGGTCACCTGCAACAGTTTTAAATGTCACATTTACTGAACTACAAGTGCGTTTGATACTTTCTAGTAGCCGGTGTTGATTTGCCGTCATTGCATTTTGGTCAAATATGCAAAATATTGGTCAAGGCATCCATATTGATGTCGCAATTCACCGTTTTATAACGGTAAATCTTTCCGACCCCCGGGCTGTATAACTGATAATCACTTTTTGTCATCAGCCCGGCTAGCTCTAGCTCAGTCGGTAGAGCATGAGACTCTTAATCTCAGGGTCGTGGGGGGCTGGAGGGGAATGGTTGTAGAGGGGCTGGGGGAGGGGGGGTAGACCGGAGCCCACTCATTGAATCTATTGAAAAACAAATTCAACTCGTTGGCCCGATCAGGACCCCCCCCTATTGTCTGGCTACCAGGTTGTTTGTAGCCAGTGATGCTCCTCATGCCACTCCACACATCCTTCAGGTTGTTCTGCTGAAGTTTGTGCTCCAGCTTCCTCCTGTAGTTGTCTTTGCCCTGCTGGATCCTCTCCCTCAGCTCCCTCTGAACCCGCCTCATCTGCTCCCTATCCCCATCTCTGAAGGCCCTCTTCTTCTCATTGAGCAGGACCTTGATGTCTCGGGTGACCCATGGCTTGTTGTTGGGGAAACAGCGTACAGTCTCTGTGGGAACAACACTGTCCACACAGAAGTTGATGTACCCTGTTATACATTCCGTGAGATCATCAAGGTCCTCTCCATGCAAATCACAGAGGAAATCCCAGTCTGTTGACTCAAAGCAGCCCCGCAAGTCCTCATCGGCCTCCTGTGACCATCTCCTCACAGTCCTTGTGGTCACAGGCAGCCGCTGTACTAGAGGCCTATACAGGGGCTGCAGGTGGATGAGGTTGTGGTCTGACCTTCCAAGAGGAGGAAGGGCAGTGGCGCTGTATGCCTCCTTAACATTGGCA
Source organism: Muraenolepis orangiensis (assembly GCA_027704905.1). Taxonomy (NCBI): domain Eukaryota; kingdom Metazoa; phylum Chordata; class Actinopteri; order Gadiformes; family Muraenolepididae; genus Muraenolepis; species Muraenolepis orangiensis. Next base: position 941,940 of record CM051021.1, on the reverse strand, counting down.
TACAGCAGGTCCAGTGTCTTATTTTCCCTGGTGGGACAGTCCACAAACTGCTTGAAGGTGGGCAGTGTTGCAGCCAGAGTCACGTGGTTAAAGTCCCCAGGTATCGCGATGAATGCTTCAGGGTGCTGTGTCTGAAGTCTCGCGACGGCGGAATGGGTGACGTCACACGCGAGCGCCGCGTTTGCCGACGGTGGAATGTAAACAATAACAAAAATATGGAGTTTGACCAACTAATGCCACATTTAAACTAGTTTGAGTCTCATGAGAGTAACATGTGACACATGTAACATCTCTTAAAGGTCACCTTCAATATTTTTAAATGTCACATTTACTGAACTACAAGTGCGTTTGATACTTTCTAGTAGCCGGTGTTGATTTGCCGTCATTGCATTTTGGTCAAATATGCAAAATATTGTTCAAGGCATCCATATTGATCCATATTGATATCCATTGATATCTATATTGATATCCATTGATATCCATATTGATATCCATATTGATGTCACCGTTTTATAACGGTAAATCTTTCCGACCCCCGGGCTGTATAACTGATAATCACTTTTCGTCATCAGCCCGGCTAGCTCAGTCTGTAGAGCATGAGACTCTTAATCTCAGGGTCATGGGTTCGAGCCCCACGTTGGGTGCACACAGATTTTGTCCTTGCGCTTCTGATGGATTGCTCAACGTCAAAAATATGGAGTTTCACCAACTAATGCCACATTTAAACTAGTTTGAGTCTCATGAGAGGAACATGTGACACATGTAACATCTCTTAAAGGTCACCTGCAACAGTTTTAAATGTCACATTTACTGAACTACAAGTGCGTTTGATACTTTCTAGTAGCCGGTGTTGATTTGCCGTCATTGCATTTTGGTCAAATATGCAAAATATTGGTCAAGGCATCCATATTGATGTCGCAATTCACCGTTTTATAACGGTAAATCTTTCCGACCCCCGGGCTGTATAACTGATAATCACTTTTTGTCATCAGCCCGGCTAGCTCTAGCTCAGTCGGTAGAGCATGAGACTCTTAATCTCAGGGTCGTGGGGGGCTGGAGGGGAATGGTTGTAGAGGGGCTGGGGGAGGGGGGGTAGACCGGAGCCCACTCATTGAATCTATTGAAAAACAAATTCAACTCGTTGGCCCGATCAGGACCCCCCCCTATTGTCTGGCTACCAGGTTGTTTGTAGCCAGTGATGCTCCTCATGCCACTCCACACATCCTTCAGGTTGTTCTGCTGAAGTTTGTGCTCCAGCTTCCTCCTGTAGTTGTCTTTGCCCTGCTGGATCCTCTCCCTCAGCTCCCTCTGAACCCGCCTCATCTGCTCCCTATCCCCATCTCTGAAGGCCCTCTTCTTCTCATTGAGCAGGACCTTGATGTCTCGGGTGACCCATGGCTTGTTGTTGGGGAAACAGCGTACAGTCTCTGTGGGAACAACACTGTCCACACAGAAGTTGATGTACCCTGTTATACATTCCGTGAGATCATCAAGGTCCTCTCCATGCAAATCACAGAGGAAATCCCAGTCTGTTGACTCAAAGCAGCCCCGCAAGTCCTCATCGGCCTCCTGTGACCATCTCCTCACAGTCCTTGTGGTCACAGGCAGCCGCTGTACTAGAGGCCTATACAGGGGCTGCAGGTGGATGAGGTTGTGGTCTGACCTTCCAAGAGGAGGAAGGGCAGTGGCGCTGTATGCCTCCTTAACATTGGCATACAGCAGGTCCAGTGTCTTATTTTCCCTGGTGGGACAGTCCACAAACTGCTTGAAGGTGGGCAGTGTTGCAGCCAGAGTCACGTGGTTAAAGTCCCCAGGTATCGCGATGAATGCTTCAGGGTGCTGTGTCTGAAGTCTCGCGACGGCGGAATGGGTGACGTCACACGCGAGCGCCGCGTTTGCCGACGGTGGAATGTAAACAATAACAAAAATATGGAGTTTGACCAACTAATGCCACATTTAAACTAGTTTGAGTCTCATGAGAGTAACATGTGACACATGTAACATCTCTTAAAGGTCACCTTCAATATTTTTAAATGTCACATTTACTGAACTACAAGTGCGTTTGATACTTTCTAGTAGCCGGTGTTGATTTGCCGTCATTGCATTTTGGTCAAATATGCAAAATATTGTTCAAGGCATCCATATTGATCCATATTGATATCCATTGATATCTATATTGATATCCATTGATATCCATATTGATATCCATATTGATGTCACCGTTTTATAACGGTAAATCTTTCCGACCCCCGGGCTGTATAACTGATAATCACTTTTCGTCATCAGCCCGGCTAGCTCAGTCTGTAGAGCATGAGACTCTTAATCTCAGGGTCATGGGTTCGAGCCCCACGTTGGGTGCACACAGATTTTGTCCTTGCGCTTCTGATGGATTGCTCAACGTCAAAAATATGGAGTTTCACCAACTAATGCCACATTTAAACTAGTTTGAGTCTCATGAGAGGAACATGTGACACATGTAACATCTCTTAAAGGTCACCTGCAACAGTTTTAAATGTCACATTTACTGAACTACAAGTGCGTTTGATACTTTCTAGTAGCCGGTGTTGATTTGCCGTCATTGCATTTTGGTCAAATATGCAAAATATTGGTCAAGGCATCCATATTGATGTCGCAATTCACCGTTTTATAACGGTAAATCTTTCCGACCCCCGGGCTGTATAACTGATAATCACTTTTTGTCATCAGCCCGGCTAGCTCTAGCTCAGTCGGTAGAGCATGAGACTCTTAATCTCAGGGTCGTGGGGGGCTGGAGGGGAATGGTTGTAGAGGGGCTGGGGGAGGGGGGGTAGACCGGAGCCCACTCATTGAATCTATTGAAAAACAAATTCAACTCGTTGGCCCGATCAGGACCCCCCCCTATTGTCTGGCTACCAGGTTGTTTGTAGCCAGTGATGCTCCTCATGCCACTCCACACATCCTTCAGGTTGTTCTGCTGAAGTTTGTGCTCCAGCTTCCTCCTGTAGTTGTCTTTGCCCTGCTGGATCCTCTCCCTCAGCTCCCTCTGAACCCGCCTCATCTGCTCCCTATCCCCATCTCTGAAGGCCCTCTTCTTCTCATTGAGCAGGACCTTGATGTCTCGGGTGACCCATGGCTTGTTGTTGGGGAAACAGCGTACAGTCTCTGTGGGAACAACACTGTCCACACAGAAGTTGATGTACCCTGTTATACATTCCGTGAGATCATCAAGGTCCTCTCCATGCAAATCACAGAGGAAATCCCAGTCTGTTGACTCAAAGCAGCCCCGCAAGTCCTCATCGGCCTCCTGTGACCATCTCCTCACAGTCCTTGTGGTCACAGGCAGCCGCTGTACTAGAGGCCTATACAGGGGCTGCAGGTGGATGAGGTTGTGGTCTGACCTTCCAAGAGGAGGAAGGGCAGTGGCGCTGTATGCCTCCTTAACATTGGCATACAGCAGGTCCAGTGTCTTATTTTCCCTGGTGGGACAGTCCACAAACTGCTTGAAGGTGGGCAGTGTTGCAGCCAGAGTCACGTGGTTAAAGTCCCCAGGTATCGCGATGAATGCTTCAGGGTGCTGTGTCTGAAGTCTCGCGACGGCGGAATGGGTGACGTCACACGCGAGCGCCGCGTTTGCCGACGGTGGAATGTAAACAATAACAAGAAGCACATGGGAGAACTCACGCGGCAGATAGTATGGCCGCAGACTCACGGCCAGCAGTTCAATGTCCGGGCTACACACACGTTCCTTCACAGTAACATGTCCAGGGTTACACCACTTGTTGTTAACGAGAATAGCAAGTCCCCCACCTTTCCTCTTGCCACTCTCACGGTGCGTCCTGTCCGCCCGGACGGTTAGAAAGCCGTCCACGGTAACATTAGAGTCCGGGGTGTCCTCGTTGAGCCACGTCTCCGTGAAACAAAGCACGCTGCTCTCCCGGTACACCCGCTGGGTCATCACCAGGCCCGCTAGCTCGTCCATCTTATTCGCTAGCGACCTCACGTTCCCCATGGTGATGGAAGGGAGATATGGTTTATATCTCCGCTTCCTCTCCCGCTGTCTCTCCTGCTGTTTACGTCCAGCCTTGCATCCCCTATACGTCCTCCTCAGCTCCCTGGGGAGGTCGGGGATGTCGGGCCTCTCCCGTAGCAGCGAGGTCTGTTGTAGCGACAACAGTTGACTCCGCGCGTAGACAATGGCTCCGCCGTAATGTTGAGCCACGACGGAGACGCGGTTCAGTAACAGTGTCCCCAGAATGAGAAACACGGCAAAACTTCCCTAAACATAGCTGGCTGAGGGTTGCACAGCTACTTAACAAAAAACTATAATAAAAACAACAATAATATAAGAATAAATAACTAAAAAGTAAGAGGGGAGGGGGAGCAACTGTTGCTGGCTGCCGCTCGTAGCAGCGCCGGAAGAGTAGTGAAGAATATTGATGTCGCAATTCACCGTTTTATAACGGTAAATCTTTCCGACCCCCGGGCTGTATAACTGATAATCACTTTTTGTCATCAGCCCGGCTAGCTCAGTCGGTAGAGCATGAGACTCTTAATCTCAGGGTCGTGGGTTCGAGCCCCACGTTGGGCGCACACAGATTTTGTCCTTGCGCTTCTGATGGATTGCTCAAGGTCAAAAATATGGAGTTTGACCAACTAATGCCACATTTAAACTAGTTTGAGTCTCATGAGAGTAACATGTGACACATGTAACATCTCTTAAAGGTCACCTTCAATATTTTTAAATGTCACATTTACTGAACTACAAGTGCGTTTGATACTTTCTAGTAGCCGGTGTTGATTTGCCGTCATTGCATTTTGGTCAAATATGCAAAATATTGTTCAAGGCATCCATATTGATGTCGCAATTCACCGTTTTAAAACGGTACATCTTTCCGAGCCCCGGGCTGGATAACTGGTAAACACAGTTTGTCAACAGCCCGGCTAGCTCAGTCGGTAGAGCATGAGACTCTTAATCTCAGGGTCGTGGGTTCGAGCCCCACGTTGGGCGCACACAGATTTTGTCCTTGCGCTTCTGATGGATTGCTCAAGGTCAAAAATATGGAGTTTGACCAACTAATGCCACATTTAAACTAGTTTGAGTCTCATGAGAGTAACATGTGACACATGTAACATCTCTTAAAGGTCACCTGCAATATTTTTAAATGTCACATTTACTGAACTACAAGTGCGTTTGATACTTTCTAGTAGCCGGTGTTGATTTGCCGTCATTGCATTTTGGTCAAATATGCTAAATATTGTTAAAGGCATCAATATTGATGTCGCAATTCACCGTTTTAAAACGGTAAATCTTTCCGACCCCCGGGCTGGATAACTGGTAAACACAGTTGGTCAACAGCCCGGCTAGCTCAGTCGGTAGAGCATGAGACTCTTAATCTCAGGGTCGTGGGTTCGAGTCCCACGTTGGGCGCACACAGATTTTGTCCTTGTGCTTCTGATGGATTGCTCAAGGTCAAAAATATGGAGTTTGACCAACTAATGCCATATTTAAACTAGTTAGAGTCTCATGAGAGGAACATGTGACACATGTAACGTCTCTTAAAGGTCACCTGCAACATTTTTAAATGTCACATTTACTGAACTACAAGTGCGTTTGATACTTTCTAGTAGCCGGTGTTGATTTGCCGTCATTGCATTTTGGTCAAATATGCAAAATATTGTTCAAGGCATCCATATTGATGTCGCAATTCACCGTTTTATAACGGTAAATCTTTCCGACCCCCGGGCTGTATAACTGATATTCACTTTTTGTCATCAGCCCGGCTAGCTCAGTCGGTAGAGCATGAGACTCTTAATCTCAGGGTCGTGGGTTCGAGCCCCACGTTGGGCGCACACAGATTTTGTCCTTGCGCTTCTGATGGATTGCTCAAGGTCAAAAATATGGAGTTTGACCAACTAATGCCATATTTAAACTAGTTAGAGTCTCATGAGAGGAACATGTGACCCCTGTAACATCTCTTAAAGGTCACCTGCAATATTTTTAAATGTCACATTTACTGAACTACAAGTGCGTTTGATACTTTCTAGTAGCCGGTGTTGATTTGCCGTCATTGCATTTTGGTCAAATATGCAAAATATTGTTCAAGGCATCCATATTGATGTCGCAATTCACCGTTTTAAAACGGTACATCTTTCCGACCCCCGGCCTGGATAACTGGTAAACACAGTTGGTCAACAGCCCGGCTAGCTCAGTCGGTAGAGCATGAGACTCTTAATCTCAGGGTCGTGGGTTCGAGCCCCACGTTGGGCGCACACAGATTTTGTCCTTGCGCTTCTGATGGATTGCTCAAGGTCAAAAATATGGAGTTTGACCAACTAATGCCACATTTAAACTAGTTTGAGTCTCATGAGAGTAACATGTGACACATGTAACATCTCTTAAAGGTCACCTGCAATATTTTTAAATGTCACATTTACTGAACTACAAGTGCGTTTGATACTTTCTAGTAGCCGGTGTTGATTTGCCGTCATTGCATTTTGGTCAAATATGCTAAATATTGTTAAAGGCATCAATATTGATGTCGCAATTCACCGTTTTAAAACGGTAAATCTTTCCGACCCCCGGGCTGGATAACTGGTAAACACAGTTGGTCAACAGCCCGGCTAGCTCAGTCGGTAGAGCATGAGACTCTTAATCTCAGGGTCGTGGGTTCGAGTCCCACGTTGGGCGCACACAGATTTTGTCCTTGTGCTTCTGATGGATTGCTCAAGGTCAAAAATATGGAGTTTGACCAACTAATGCCATATTTAAACTAGTTAGAGTCTCATGAGAGGAACATGTGACACATGTAACGTCTCTTAAAGGTCACCTGCAACATTTTTAAATGTCACATTTACTGAACTACAAGTGCGTTTGATACTTTCTAGTAGCCGGTGTTGATTTGCCGTCATTGCATTTTGGTCAAATATGCAAAATATTGTTCAAGGCATCCATATTGATGTCGCAATTCACCGTTTTATAACGGTAAATCTTTCCGACCCCCGGGCTGTATAACTGATATTCACTTTTTGTCATCAGCCCGGCTAGCTCAGTCGGTAGAGCAT
>CM051021.1:882399-929899 GCA_027704905.1 Muraenolepis orangiensis | reverse complement strand
CAGGGTCGTGGGTTCGAGCCCCACGTTGGGCGCACACAGATTTTGTCCTTGCGCTTCTGATGGATTGCTCAAGGTCAAAAATATGGAGTTTGACCAACTAATGCCACATTTAAACTAGTTTGAGTCTCATGAGAGTAACATGTGACACATGTAACATCTCTTAAAGGTCACCTGCAATATTTTTAAATGTCACATTTACTGAACTACAAGTGCGTTTGATACTTTCTAGTAGCCGGTGTTGATTTGCCGTCATTGCATTTTGGTCAAATATGCTAAATATTGTTCAAGGCATCCATATTGATGTCGCAATTCACCGTTTTAAAACGGTACATCTTTCCGAGCCCCGGGCTGGATAACTGGTAAACACAGTTTGTCAACAGCCCGGCTAGCTCAGTCGGTAGAGCATGAGACTCTTAATCTCAGGGTCGTGGGTTCGAGCCCCACGTTGGGCGCACACAGATTTTGTCCTTGCGCTTCTGATGGATTGCTCAAGGTCAAAAATATGGAGTTTGACCAACTAATGCCACATTTAAACTAGTTTGAGTCTCATGAGAGTAACATGTGACACATGTAACATCTCTTAAAGGTCACCGGCAATATCTTTAAATGTCACATTTACTGAACTACAAGTGCGTTTGATACTTTCTAGTAGCCGGTGTTGATTTGCCGTCATTGCATTTTGGTCAAATATGCAAAATATTGTTCAAGGCATCCATATTGATGTCGCAATTCACCGTTTTAAAACGGTAAATCTTTCCGACCCCCGGGCTGGATAACTGGTAAACACAGTTGGTCAACAGCCCGGCTAGCTCAGTCGGTAGAGCATGAGACTCTTAATCTCAGGGTCGTGGGTTCGAGCCCCACGTTGGGCGCACACAGATTTTGTCCTTGCCCTTCTGATGGTAAGGAGTTTGACCAACTAATGCCACATTTAAACTAGTTTGAGTCTCATGAGAGTAACATGTGACACATGTAACATCTCTTAAAGGTCACCTGCAATATTTTTAAATGTCACATTTACTGAACTACAAGTGCGTTTGATACTTTCTAGTAGCCGGTGTTGATTTGCCGTCATTGCATTTTGGTCAAATATGCTAAATATTGTTCAAGGCATCCATATTGATGTCGCAATTCACCGTTTTAAAACGGTACATCTTTCCGAGCCCCGGGCTGGATAACTGGTAAACACAGTTTGTCAACAGCCCGGCTAGCTCAGTCGGTAGAGCATGAGACTCTTAATCTCAGGGTCGTGGGTTCGAGCCCCACGTTGGGCGCACACAGATTTTGTCCTTGCCCTTCTGATGGTAAGGAGTTTGACCAAGTAATGCCACAAATAAACTAGTTTGAGTCTCATGAGAGGAACATGTGACACATGTAACATCTCTTAAAGGTCACCTGCAACATTTTTAAATGTCACATTTACTGAACTACAAGTGCGTTTGATACTTTCTAGTAGCCTGTGTTGATTTGCCGTCATTGCATTTTGGTCAAATATGCAAAATATTGTTCAAGGCATCCATATTGATGTCGCAATTCACCGTTTTATAACGGTAAATCTTTCCGACCCCCGGGCTGGATAACTGGTAAACACAGTTTGTGATCAGCCCGGCTAGCTCAGTCGGTAGAGCATGAGACTCTTAATCTCAGGGTCGTGGGTTCGAGCCCCACGTTGGGCGCACACAGATTTTGTCCTTGTGCTTCTGATGGATTGCTCAAGGTCAAAAATATGGAGTTTGACCAACTAATGCCACATTTAAACTAGTTTGAGTCTCATGAGAGTAACATGTGACACATGTAACATGTCTTAAAGGTCTCCTGCAACATTTTTAAATGTCACATTTACTGAACTACAAGTGCGTTTTATACTTTCTAGTAGCCGGTGTTGATTTGCCGTCATTGCATTTTGGTCAAATATGCAAAATATTGTTCAAGGCATCCATATTGATGTCGCAATTCACCGTTTTATAAAACGGTAAATCTTTCCGACCCCCGGGCTGTATAACTGATAATCGCTTTGTGTCATCAGCCGGGCTAGCTCAGTCGGAAGAGCATGAGACTCTTAATCTCAGGGTCGTGGGTTCGAGCCCCACGTTGGGCGCACACAGATTTTGTCCTTGCGCTTCTGATGGATTGCTCAAGGTCAAAAATATGGAGTTTGACCAACTAATGCCACATTTAAACTAGTTTGAGTCTCATGAGAGTAACATGTGACACATGTAACATCTCTTAAAGGTCACCTGCAATATTTTTAAATGTCACATTTACTGAACTACAAGTGCGTTTGATACTTTCTAGTAGCCGGTGTTGATTTGCCGTCATTGCATTTTGGTCAAATATGCTAAATATTGTTCAAGGCATCCATATTGATGTCGCAATTCACCGTTTTAAAACGGTACATCTTTCCGAGCCCCGGGCTGGATAACTGGTAAACACAGTTTGTCAACAGCCCGGCTAGCTCAGTCGGTAGAGCATGAGACTCTTAATCTCAGGGTCGTGGGTTCGAGCCCCACGTTGGGCGCACACAGATTTTGTCCTTGCGCTTCTGATGGATTGCTCAAGGTCAAAAATATGGAGTTTGACCAACTAATGCCACATTTAAACTAGTTTGAGTCTCATGAGAGTAACATGTGACACATGTAACATCTCTTAAAGGTCACCGGCAATATCTTTAAATGTCACATTTACTGAACTACAAGTGCGTTTGATACTTTCTAGTAGCCGGTGTTGATTTGCCGTCATTGCATTTTGGTCAAATATGCAAAATATTGTTCAAGGCATCCATATTGATGTCGCAATTCACCGTTTTAAAACGGTAAATCTTTCCGACCCCCGGGCTGGATAACTGGTAAACACAGTTGGTCAACAGCCCGGCTAGCTCAGTCGGTAGAGCATGAGACTCTTAATCTCAGGGTCGTGGGTTCGAGCCCCACGTTGGGCGCACACAGATTTTGTCCTTGCCCTTCTGATGGTAAGGAGTTTGACCAACTAATGCCACATTTAAACTAGTTTGAGTCTCATGAGAGTAACATGTGACACATGTAACATCTCTTAAAGGTCACCTGCAATATTTTTAAATGTCACATTTACTGAACTACAAGTGCGTTTGATACTTTCTAGTAGCCGGTGTTGATTTGCCGTCATTGCATTTTGGTCAAATATGCTAAATATTGTTCAAGGCATCCATATTGATGTCGCAATTCACCGTTTTAAAACGGTACATCTTTCCGAGCCCCGGGCTGGATAACTGGTAAACACAGTTTGTCAACAGCCCGGCTAGCTCAGTCGGTAGAGCATGAGACTCTTAATCTCAGGGTCGTGGGTTCGAGCCCCACGTTGGGCGCACACAGATTTTGTCCTTGCCCTTCTGATGGTAAGGAGTTTGACCAAGTAATGCCACAAATAAACTAGTTTGAGTCTCATGAGAGGAACATGTGACACATGTAACATCTCTTAAAGGTCACCTGCAACATTTTTAAATGTCACAGTTACTGAACTACAAGTGCGTTTGATACTTTCTAGTAGCCTGTGTTGATTTGCCGTCATTGCATTTTGGTCAAATATGCAAAATATTGTTCAAGGCATCCATATTGATGTCGCAATTCACCGTTTTATAACGGTAAATCTTTCCGACCCCCGGGCTGTATAACTGATAATCACTTGGTGTCAACAGCCGGGCTAGCTCAGTCGGTAGAGCATGAGACTCTTAATCTCAGGGTCGTGGGTTCGAGCCCCACGTTGGGCGCACACAGATTTTGTCCTTGCGCTTCTGATGGATTGCTCAAGGTCAAAAATATGGAGTTTGACCAACTAATGCCACATTTAAACTAGTTTGAGTCTCATGAGAGTAACATGTGACACATGTAACATCTCTTAAAGGTCACCTGCAATATTTTTAAATGTCACATTTACTGAACTACAATTGCGTTTGATACTTTCTAGTAGCCGGTGTTGATTTGCCGTCATTGCATTTTGGTCAAATATGCAAAATATTGTTCAAGGCATCCATATTGATGTCGCAATTCACCGTTTTAAAACGGTACATCTTTCCGAGCCCCGGGCTGGATAACTGGTAAACACAGTTTGTCAACAGCCCGGCTAGCTCAGTCGGTAGAGCATGAGACTCTTAATCTCAGGGTCGTGGGTTCGAGCCCACGTTGGGCGCACACAGATTTTGTCCTTGCGCTTCTGATGGATTGCTCAAGGTCAAAAATATGGAGTTTGACCAACTAATGCCACATTTAAACTAGTTTGAGTCTCATGAGAGAAACATGTGACACATGTAACATCTCTTAAAGGTCACCTGCAATATTTTTAAATGTCACATTTACTGAACTACAAGTGCGTTTGATACTTTCTAGTAGCCGGTGTTGATTTGCCGTCATTGCATTTTGGTCAAATATGCTAAATATTGTTAAAGGCATCAATATTGATGTCGCAATTCACCGTTTTAAAACGGTAAATCTTTCCGACCCCCGGGCTGGATAACTGGTAAACACAGTTTGTCAACAGCCCGGCTAGCTCAGTCGGTAGAGCATGAGACTCTTAATCTCAGGGTCGTGGGTTCGAGCCCCACGTTGGGCGCACACAGATTTTGTCCTTGCCCTTCTGATGGTAAGGAGTTTGACCAAGTAATGCCACAAATAAACTAGTTTGAGTCTCATGAGAGGAACATGTGACACATGTAACATCTCTTAAAGGTCACCTGCAACATTTTTAAATGTCACATTTACTGAACTACAAGTGCGTTTGATACTTTCTAGTAGCCTGTGTTGATTTGCCGTCATTGCATTTTGGTCAAATATGCAAAATATTGTTCAAGGCATCCATATTGATGTCGCAATTCACCGTTTTATAACGGTAAATCTTTCCGACCCCCGGGCTGGATAACTGGTAAACACAGTTTGTGATCAGCCCGGCTAGCTCAGTCGGTAGAGCATGAGACTCTTAATCTCAGGGTCGTGGGTTCGAGCCCCACGTTGGGCGCACACAGATTTTGTCCTTGTGCTTCTGATGGATTGCTCAAGGTCAAAAATATGGAGTTTGACCAACTAATGCCACATTTAAACTAGTTTGAGTCTCATGAGAGTAACATGTGACACATGTAACATGTCTTAAAGGTCTCCTGCAACATTTTTAAATGTCACATTTACTGAACTACAAGTGCGTTTTATACTTTCTAGTAGCCGGTGTTGATTTGCCGTCATTGCATTTTGGTCAAATATGCAAAATATTGTTCAAGGCATCCATATTGATGTCGCAATTCACCGTTTTATAAAACGGTAAATCTTTCCGACCCCCGGGCTGTATAACTGATAATCGCTTTGTGTCATCAGCCGGGCTAGCTCAGTCGGTAGAGCATGAGACTCTTAATCTCAGGGTCGTGGGTTCGAGCCCCACGTTGGGCGCACACAGATTTTGTCCTTGCGCTTCTGATGGATTGCTCAAGGTCAAAAATATGGAGTTTGACCAACTAATGCCACATTTAAACTAGTTTGAGTCTCATGAGAGTAACATGTGACACATGTAACATCTCTTAAAGGTCACCTGCAATATTTTTAAATGTCACATTTACTGAACTACAAGTGCGTTTGATACTTTCTAGTAGCCGGTGTTGATTTGCCGTCATTGCATTTTGGTCAAATATGCTAAATATTGTTCAAGGCATCCATATTGATGTCGCAATTCACCGTTTTAAAACGGTACATCTTTCCGAGCCCCGGGCTGGATAACTGGTAAACACAGTTTGTCAACAGCCCGGCTAGCTCAGTCGGTAGAGCATGAGACTCTTAATCTCAGGGTCGTGGGTTCGAGCCCCACGTTGGGCGCACACAGATTTTGTCCTTGCGCTTCTGATGGATTGCTCAAGGTCAAAAATATGGAGTTTGACCAACTAATGCCACATTTAAACTAGTTTGAGTCTCATGAGAGTAACATGTGACACATGTAACATCTCTTAAAGGTCACCTGCAATATCTTTAAATGTCACATTTACTGAACTACAAGTGCGTTTGATACTTTCTAGTAGCCGGTGTTGATTTGCCGTCATTGCATTTTGGTCAAATATGCAAAATATTGTTCAAGGCATCCATATTGATGTCGCAATTCACCGTTTTAAAACGGTAAATCTTTCCGACCCCCGGGCTGGATAACTGGTAAACACAGTTTGTCAACAGCCCGGCTAGCTCAGTCGGTAGAGCATGAGACTCTTAATCTCAGGGTCGTGGGTTCGAGCCCCACGTTGGGCGCACACAGATTTTGTCCTTGCCCTTCTGATGGTAAGGAGTTTGACCAACTAATGCCACATTTAAACTAGTTTGAGTCTCATGAGAGTAACATGTGACACATGTAACATCTCTTAAAGGTCACCTGCAATATTTTTAAATGTCACATTTACTGAACTACAAGTGCGTTTGATACTTTCTAGTAGCCGGTGTTGATTTGCCGTCATTGCATTTTGGTCAAATATGCTAAATATTGTTCAAGGCATCCATATTGATGTCGCAATTCACCGTTTTAAAACGGTACATCTTTCCGAGCCCCGGGCTGGATAACTGGTAAACACAGTTTGTCAACAGCCCGGCTAGCTCAGTCGGTAGAGCATGAGACTCTTAATCTCAGGGTCGTGGGTTCGAGCCCCACGTTGGGCGCACACAGATTTTGTCCTTGCGCTTCTGATGGATTGCTCAAGGTCAAAAATATGGAGTTTGACCAACTAATGCCACATTTAAACTAGTTTGAGTCTCATGAGAGTAACATGTGACACATGTAACATCTCTTAAAGGTCACCTGCAATATTTTTAAATGTCACATTTACTGAACTACAAGTGCGTTTGATACTTTCTAGTAGCCGGTGTTGATTTGCCGTCATTGCATTTTGGTCAAATATGCTAAATATTGTTCAAGGCATCCATATTGATGTCGCAATTCACCGTTTTAAAACGGTAAATCTTTCCGACCCCCGGGCTGGATAACTGGTAAACACAGTTTGTCAACAGCCCGGCTAGCTCAGTCGGTAGAGCATGAGACTCTTAATCTCAGGGTCGTGGGTTCGAGCCCCACGTTGGGCGCACACAGATTTTGTCCTTGCCCTTCTGATGGTAAGGAGTTTGACCAACTAATGCCACATTTAAACTAGTTTGAGTCTCATGAGAGTAACATGTGACACATGTAACATCTCTTAAAGGTCACCTGCAATATTTTTAAATGTCACATTTACTGAACTACAAGTGCGTTTGATACTTTCTAGTAGCCGGTGTTGATTTGCCGTCATTGCATTTTGGTCAAATATGCTAAATATTGTTCAAGGCATCCATATTGATGTCGCAATTCACCGTTTTAAAACGGTACATCTTTCCGAGCCCCGGGCTGGATAACTGGTAAACACAGTTTGTCAACAGCCCGGCTAGCTCAGTCGGTAGAGCATGAGACTCTTAATCTCAGGGTCGTGGGTTCGAGCCCCACGTTGGGCGCACACAGATTTTGTCCTTGCCCTTCTGATGGTAAGGAGTTTGACCAAGTAATGCCACAAATAAACTAGTTTGAGTCTCATGAGAGGAACATGTGACACATGTAACATCTCTTAAAGGTCACCTGCAACATTTTTAAATGTCACAGTTACTGAACTACAAGTGCGTTTGATACTTTCTAGTAGCCTGTGTTGATTTGCCGTCATTGCATTTTGGTCAAATATGCAAAATATTGTTCAAGGCATCCATATTGATGTCGCAATTCACCGTTTTATAACGGTAAATCTTTCCGACCCCCGGGCTGTATAACTGATAATCACTTGGTGTCAACAGCCGGGCTAGCTCAGTCGGTAGAGCATGAGACTCTTAATCTCAGGGTCGTGGGTTCGAGCCCCACGTTGGGCGCACACAGATTTTGTCCTTGCGCTTCTGATGGATTGCTCAAGGTCAAAAATATGGAGTTTGACCAACTAATGCCACATTTAAACTAGTTTGAGTCTCATGAGAGTAACATGTGACACATGTAACATCTCTTAAAGGTCACCTGCAATATTTTTAAATGTCACATTTACTGAACTACAAGTGCGTTTGATACTTTCTAGTAGCCGGTGTTGATTTGCCGTCATTGCATTTTGGTCAAATATGCAAAATATTGTTCAAGGCATCCATATTGATGTCGCAATTCACCGTTTTAAAACGGTAAATCTTTCCGACCCCCGGGCTGGATAACTGGTAAACACAGTTTGTCAACAGCCCGGCTAGCTCAGTCGGTAGAGCATGAGACTCTTAATCTCAGGGTCGTGGGTTCGAGCCCCACGTTGGGCGCACACAGATTTTGTCCTTGCCCTTCTGATGGTAAGGAGTTTGACCAAGTAATGCCACAAATAAACTAGTTTGAGTCTCATGAGAGGAACATGTGACACATGTAACATCTCTTAAAGGTCACCTGCAACATCTTTAAATGTCACATTTACTGAACTACATGTGCGTTTGATACTTTCTAGTAGCCGGTGTTGATCTGCCGTCATTGCATTTTGGTCAAATATGCAAAATATTGTTCAAGGCATCCATATTGATGTCGCAATTCACCGTTTTATAACGGTAAATCTTTCCGACCCCCGGGCTGTATAACTGATAATCACATTTTGTCATCAGCCTGGCTAGCTCAGTCGGTAGAGCATGAGACTCTTAATCTCAGGGTCGTGGGTTCGAGCCCCACGTTGGGCGCACACAGATTTTGTCCTTGCGCTTCTGATGGATTGCTCAAGGTCAAAAATATGGAGTTTGACCAACTAATGCCACATTTAAACTACTTTGAGTCTCATGAGAGTAACATGTGACACATGTAACATCTCTTAAAGGTCACCTGCAATATTTTTAAATGTCACATTTACTGAACTACAATTGCGTTTGATACTTTCTAGTAGCCGGTGTTGATTTGCCGTCATTGCATTTTGGTCAAATATGCAAAATATTGTTCAAGGCATCCATATTGATGTCGCAATTCACCGTTTTAAAACGGTACATCTTTCCGAGCCCCGGGCTGGATAACTGGTAAACACAGTTTGTCAACAGCCCGGCTAGCTCAGTCGGTAGAGCATGAGACTCTTAATCTCAGGGTCGTGGGTTCGAGCCCCACGTTGGGCGCACACAGATTTTGTCCTTGCGCTTCTGATGGATTGCTCAAGGTCAAAAATATGGAGTTTGACCAACTAATGCCACATTTAAACTAGTTTGAGTCTCATGAGAGTAACATGTGACACATGTAACATCTCTTAAAGGTCACCGGCAATATCTTTAAATGTCACATTTACTGAACTACAAGTGCGTTTGATACTTTCTAGTAGCCGGTGTTGATTTGCCGTCATTGCATTTTGGTCAAATATGCAAAATATTGTTCAAGGCATCCATATTGATGTCGCAATTCACCGTTTTAAAACGGTAAATCTTTCCGACCCCCGGGCTGGATAACTGGTAAACACAGTTTGTCAACAGCCCGGCTAGCTCAGTCGGTAGAGCATGAGACTCTTAATCTCAGGGTCGTGGGTTCGAGCCCCACGTTGGGCGCACACAGATTTTGTCCTTGTGCTTCTGATGGATTGCTCAAGGTCAAAAATATGGAGTTTGAGCAACTAATGCCACATTTAAACTAGTTTGAGTCTCATGAGAGTAACATGTGACACATGTAACATCTCTTAAAGGTCACCTGCAATATTTTTAAATGTCACATTTACTGAACTACAAGTGCGTTTGATACTTTCTAGGAGCCGGTGTTGATTTGCCCTCATTGCATTTTGGTCAAATATGCTAAATATTGTTCACGGCATCCATATTGATGTCGCAATTCACCGTTTTAAAACGGTAAATCTTTCGGACCCCCGGGCTGGATAACTGGTAAACACAGTTTGTAAACAGCCCGGCTAGCTCAGTCGGTAGAGCATGAGACTCTTAATCTCAGGGTCGTGGGTTCGAGCCCCACGTTGGGCGCACACATATTTTGTCCTTGTGCTTCTGATGGATTGCTCAAGGTCAAAAATATGGAGTTTGACCAACTAATGCCACATTTAAACTAGTTTGAGTCTCATGAGAGTAACATGTGACACATGTAACATCTCTTAAAGGTCACCTGCAATATTTTTAAATGTCACATTTACTGAACTACAAGTGCGTTTGATACTTTCTAGTAGCCGGTGTTGATTTGCCCTCATTGCATTTTGGTCAAATATGCAAAATATTGTTCAAGGCATCCATATTGATGTCGCAATTCACCGTTTTAAAACGGTAAATCTTTCCGACCTCCGGGCTGGATAACTGGTAAACACAGTTTGTCAACAGCCCGGCTAGCTCAGTCGGTAGAGCATGAGACTCTTAATCTCAGGGTCGTGGGTTCGAGCCCCACGTTGGGCGCACACAGATTTTGTCCTTATTGATGTCGCAATTCACCGTTTTAAAACGGTACATCTTTCCGAGCCCCGGGCTGGATAACTGGTAAACACAAGGTCAAAAATATGGAGCTAACCAACTAATGCCACATTTAAACTACTTTGAGTCTCATGAGAGTAACATGTGACACATGTAACATCTCTTTAAGGTCACCTGCAATAATTTTTATTATTTAACTAGTTAAACTAGTTTGAGTCTCATGAGATTAACATGTGACACATCTCATAATATTAATAAATGACATATACTGAATATATGAATAAATGAATTTTATTTAACCACCAAGTTTTTGAGTCATTTTGACAGACAAACAAACAGACAGATTGTTAGGATTGTATAACTCAAATAAATAGCACCCACATGAGGCATTACTGTTGCCTTGTTTCTTGAACTTTACTTTAGATCACAAACACACACACACTTTTTCACTGAGAGTAAAAAAACAGGGGGAAATATTTGACAGGTCATTTTATTCAGCAGAATTGTCATAGGCTAGTATTTTGATTGTATAAAACATAATTAAAGTTTCTCCTCTATCGATGCTAGCTATACACGGCCACATGCGCCAAGCTCATTCGTCCGAAACACAAGCCGTTCCACACATGGGGTCACTAGGCGGAGGATTGTCGGGTAAAACACTACCAATGACAGCTAAAACCAAACTATACACAAACACTTTAGGCATAACATTTAACCCATGTGTGGTGGTTGAACAACGCAAGAGACGGTTGAGATTGAGATATATATATATCTATATAGCTAGATATTTATAGATAGATATTTATAGATATATATATATCATATATCAACCTTGTAATGGTAACCTAGCAACACTGCATCGTGATACTTGCATGTTTCTATGTGCACTGAAAAAAAAGAGTAATAAAAAAATGATTTGCATCTTGCACAATTAGTGAGGTCACCAATCGTCGTCGTGGTGAAACTGGCTCAGCGTAAACATTCATGTCCGCATGGAGAGAATTTTGGTGTTGTTTTTTTTCTCTCCACAGCAGCCTCAACCATCGTCTTCCGTGGAGCCTGTCGTCGTAGTAGTCGTCGTTGTAGTAGTAGTCGTCGTCGTGGTCTTCTCCTTCTTCTTCTCCAGGGCCCACTGCATGGCCCAGATGCTCAGGGGCCTCATGTAGGCCAGGGAGCGGTAGATGCCCTTCTCGCAGTAGGCCTCCGGGGTCTGGAAGGCCATGCCCAGCCGCTCCCACACGGTGCGGTAGCAGCCCTCCGCCGTGCGCAGGCCCTCCTGCAGCATGCCCTGGATGGAAGGGAGCGAGGGAGGGAGGGTGGGGAGGGCAGGGGGGCGAGGGAGGGAGGGAGGGGGGGAGAGGGAGCGAGGGTGGGGAGGGCAGGAGGGGGAGGGAGGGAGAGAGGGACAGAGGGAGGGAGAAGGGGACACAGAGCAAGGGTCACGCCTCACAATACACCAGGAACTCTGCAGATAGTAATAATAATAGTTACAAAAAGTCACACCACCCCTGGATCTGGATTTGGATCTGGATCTGCGCCAAAATCAAATCAACTGTTCCTTGGGCCATAAGTTATCTAACCACCAAGTGTATTTCCAATTCCGTACATCACTTTTTAAGTTATCTTGCTCACAGACAAACAGACAGACGGACAAACGAAAAGGACAGACAGACGGGCCCAAAACCCTCCTCCTCATCCTCGACCACGGAGGCTATAACCGCGCTGAACACTCGTACCTCGTGGATCATGGTGGCGGCCAGCCCGTACACCACGCCGATCCAGACCTCGTCCGATTGGACGCTGGAGCGGTCGGGCACGCCCTCGGGCCGCATGCCGTTGACCGCGCCCATCTGGCCCCCGGCGAAGCTCATCACGTTCAGGTCGAACACGGACTTGAGCGCGCTGAGGACCTTCTCTTTGGGGAACGCCTGCAAAACGACGGAGGACACTTTGGTGAGGACAATGGTGGTTGTCCTCGCCCAATGAAGTCTGAAAAGACCCTGTTTAAATTGGAACGGTCTAAAACAGGGGTGTTACAACTCGTTCAGGGGCCTCTTTACAGCCCAATTGGATCTCAAGCGGGCGGGGCAGGACAAGTTAAAATCATAGCATAATAACCTATGAATAACCACCACTCGAAATTTCTCCCTTTTGTTTTAGTGCAACAAAAAGTACATTCACATTTAATGAACTATCTTTTGACAAAACATTATGAACAACAAGACATTGCTTCCTAAAAATAAGTGCAATTTCAACAATATTATATGCCTCAGTTTAAAATTGACACATGTGCATTGCAGCTTACAGATCACAGTGTATCTACAAAATATTAGTATAAGTATAACAATATAGTATCTTCTCTGTCATTTTGACACTTTGTCACTAAGTCATCCCGAGGGCCGGATTGGAACCTCTTGCGGGCCGGGTTTTGGCCCGCGGGCCGTATGTTTGAGACCCCTGGTCAAAAAGTTCAAATAACAATACTTGAATATCGGAATAGTGGATTTTTTTTAATTACATTATTATGTGCACTATAGTTGAAAGTAGTTGAAAAGTACGGGGAGGCAGTACGTTTCACCGCTTGGCATGTGACCGAAGTCATTATGGGTTCCTGGGCTGTGTGGGTTTGGTTCAAAGCCGCTCGACTGACCTGAAACTCTCCGTCTCCCAGTCCAGAAGCTCGCAGGAACCACTGGCCCGCGCACTGGTCCGACATGACGCTGTTGGACAAACTCCGTCCACTGCTGTCGTAGTTATAGTACTGGCCTGGAAGGACGTCGAACCACAGTTAGAACAACAGCCCTAGAGAACTGGTGCTACATGACCAGAGAACACCAGTTGGAACAATAGCCCTCGAGAACTGGTGCTACGTGACCAGAGAACAACAGTTGGAACAACAGCCCTAGAGAACTGTGCTACATGACCAGAGAACAGTAGGAACAACAGCCCTAGAGAACTGGTGCTACATAACCAGAGAACCACAGTTGGAACAACAACCCTAGAAAACTGGTGCTACATGAACAGAGAACAACAGTTGGAACAACAGCCCTAGAGAACAGGTGCTACATAACCAGAGAACAACAGTTGGAACAACAGCCCTAGATAACTGGTGCTACATGACCAGAGAACATCAGTTGGAACAACAGCCCTAGAGAACTGGTGCTACATGACCAGAGAACAACAGTTGGAACAACAGCCCTAGAGAACTGGTGCTACATGACCAGAGAACATCAGTTGGAACAACAGTCCTAGAGAACTGATGCTACATAACCAGAGAACAACAGTTGGAACAACAGTTGGAACAACAGCCCTAGAAAACTGGTGCTACATGACCAGAGAACAACAGTGGGAACGACAGCCCTACAGCTGTCAAACGTCTGCCGGATGAAAGGACTTTTTGCTGGCAAACAAATGAGCAAAAGTGAAATCTGTGTAAAATGGAGGGGGAATGATCATCGTTCAAAAAAACGGATGGAAAATGTCCATGTGTGTTAACGCAAACTTGCCGTTCCAAAGCAGCTTGTCGAAGGCGGCGCTGCCTCGCTCCAGGATGTCCTTGTAGCGGCGATGGGACAGCTCGTCGTCCAGCAGCTGGGCCATCTTGCACATGACGCATGCCGAGGCCAACCACAGCCCGCCACAGTACGCGCTGAGAGGAACAGCACGGACAAAACGGACCAATTACAGACACGTGAGGACCACGCTACTGCAGGATTCAAATGGGCAACCCAACAGGTTTCCAGGTTTTGGCGGGAGTTACGTCAACCAGGCACCGAAGACAAAGTCACGACCGTGACTCTCACTTTCTTTGTGATTGTGTGAAGCAATTTTGCAGCATAAAGTTTGCAATTATATGACCACGAGACAAAGTATTGCTTAGTTTTAATTAGAGTTTAGTATGAGTAGAAATGTGTTGCATCGTTAACCCTTTTGGAAACTCCAGAAAAGCTGAAATGAGAGCTGGGGTATTTTGTCCAGAATCCTACTATGCAGTTATTTGGGGGAATTTTATTTAGAATATGAACAACTCAAAAGCGGTTAATGTTAATACATTTTTGAAATCCTAACTACAGTATTTATATCTAATCCAGTATTTATCCTAAATACAGGTGTGCTACATTTAAGACACACAATGCTAGGCAAATGTTAGCTCTTGGAAGTCACAGGGCCGGATGGACTGCAAGTGCTCAGTTGTAACGGTCGTCTTTCCTCCCCAAGTGTCCCCCTCCTAGTCACCTCACCTGGACACCACCAGATGTGTCCCCCTCCTAGTCTCCTCACCTGGACACCACCAGGTGTGTCCCCCCCCCCTCCTAGTCTCCTCACCTGGACACCACCAGGTGTGTCCCCCCTCCTAGTCTCCTCACCTGGACACCACCAGGTGTGTCCCCCCCCTCCTAGTCTCCTCACCTGGACACCACCAGGTGTGTCCCCCCCTCCTAGTCTCCTCACCTGGACACCACCAGGTGTGTCCCCCCCTCCTAGTCTCCTCACCTGGACACCACCAGGTGTGTCCCCCCCTCCTAGTCTCCTCACCTGGACACCACCAGGTGTGTCCCCCCCCTCCTAGTCTCATCACCTGGACACCACCAGGTGTGTCCCCCCCCCCCCTCTTAGTCTCCTCACCTGGACACCACCAGGTGTGTCCCCCCCCTCCTAGTCTCCTCACCTGGACACCACCAGGTGTGTCCCCCCCTCCTAGTCTCCTCACCTGGACACCACCAGGTGTGTCCCCCCCCCTCCTAGTCTCATCACCTGGACACCACCAGGTGTGTCCCCCCCCCCCCTCTTAGTCTCCTCACCTGGACACCACCAGGTGTGTCCCCCCCCCTCCTAGTCTCCTCACCTGGACACCACCAGGTGTGTCCCCCCCTCCTAGTCTCCTCACCTGGACACCACCAGGTGTCGTCCCCCCCTCCTAGTCTCCTCACCTGGACACCACCAGGTGTCGTCCCCCCTCCTAGTCTCCTCACCTGGACACCACCAGGTGTGTCCCCCCCCTCCTAGTCTCCTCACCTGGACACCACCAGGTGTGTCCCCCCCCCCTCCTAGTCTCCTCACCTGGACACCACCAGGTGCCCCCCCCCCCTCTTAGTCTCCTCACCTGGACACCGCCAGGTGTGTCCCCCCCCTCCTAGTCTCCTCACCTGGACACTACCAGGTGTGTCCCACCCCCTCCTAGTCTCCTCACCTGGACACCACCAGGTGTGTCCCCCTCCTAGTCTCCTCACCTGGACACCACCAGGTGTGTCCCCCCCCCTCCTAGTCTCCTCACCTGGACACCACCAGGTGCCCCCCCCCCCTCCTAGTCTCCTCACCTGGACACCGCCAGGTGTGTACCCCCCCTCCTAGTCTCCTCACCTGGACACCACCAGGTGCCCCCCCCCCCTCCTAGTCTCCTCACCTGGACACCACCAGATGTGTCCCACCCCCCTCCTAGTCTCCTCACCTGGACACCACCAGGTGTGTCCCCCCCCTCCTAGTCTCCTCACCTGGACACCACCAGGTGTGTCCCCCCCCCTCCTAGTCTCCTCACCTGGACACCACCAGGTGCCCCCCCCCCCTCTTAGTCTCCTCACCTGGACACCGCCAGGTGTGTCCCCCCCCTCCTAGTCTCCTCACCTGGACACTACCAGGTGTGTCCCCCCCCTCCTAGTCTCCTCACCTGGACACCACCAGGTGTGTCCCCCCTCCTAGTCTCCTCACCTGGACACCACCAGGTGTGTCCCCCCCCCTCCTAGTCTCCTCACCTGGACACCACCAGGTGTGTCCCCCCCCCTCCTAGTCTCCTCACCTGGACACCACCAGGTGTCCCCCCCCTCCTAGTCTCCTCACCTGGACACCACCAGGTGTGTCCCCCCCCTCCTAGTCTCCTCACCTGGACACCACCAGGTGTGTCCCCCCCCCTCCTAGTCTCCTCACCTGGACACCACCAGGTGTGTCCCCCCCCTCCTAGTCTCCTCACCTGGACACCACCAGGTGTGTCCCCCCCCTCCTAGTCTCCTCACCTGGACACCACCAGGTGTGTCCCCCCCCTCCTAGTCTCCTCACCTGGACACCACCAGGTGTGTCCCCCCCTCCTAGTCTCCTCACCTGGACACCACCAGGTGTGTCCCCCCCCTCCTAGTCTCCTCACCTGGACACCACCAGGTGTGTCCCCCCCCCTCCTAGTCTCCTCACCTGGACACCACCAGGTGTGTCCTCCCCCCTCCTAGTCTCCTCACCTGGACACCACCAGGTGTGTCGCCCCCCCTCCTAGTCTCCTCACCTGGACACCACCAGGTGTGTACCCCCTCCTAGTCTCCTCACCTGGACACCACCAGGTGTCCGTCCCCCCCCTCCTAGTCTCCTCACCTGGACACCACCAGGTGTCGTCCCCCCCCTCCTAGTCTCCTCACCTGGACACCACCAGGTGTGTCCCCCCCCTCCTAGTCTCCTCACCTGGACACCACCAGGTGTGTCCCCCCCCCTCCTAGTCTCCTCACCTGGACACCACCAGGTGTGTCCCCCCCCCTCCTAGTCTCCTCACCTGGACACCACCAGGTGTGTCCCCCCCCTCCTAGTCTCCTCACCTGGACACCACCAGGTGTCCCCCCCCTCCTAGTCTCCTCACCTGGACACCACCAGGTGTGTCCCCCCCTCCTAGTCTCCTCACCTGGACACCACCAGGTGTGTCCCCCCCCCTCCTAGTCTCCTCACCTGGACACCACCAGGTGTGTCCCCCCCCTCCTAGTCTCCTCACCTGGACACCACCAGGTGTGTCCCCCCCCCTCCTAGTCTCCTCACCTGGACACCACCAGGTGTGTCCCCCCCCTCCTAGTCTCCTCACCTGGACACCACCAGGTGTGTCCCCCCCCCTCCTAGTCTCCTCACCTGGACACCACCAGGTGTGTCCCCCCCCCTCCTAGTCTCCTCACCTGGACACCACCAGGTGTGTCCCCCCCCCTCCTAGTCTCCTCACCTGGACACCACCAGGTGTGTCCCCCCCCTCCTAGTCTCCTCACCTGGACACCACCAGGTGTGTCCCCCCCTCCTAGTCTCCTCACCTGGACACCACCAGGTGTGTCCCCCCCTCCTAGTCTCCTCACCTGGACACCACCAGGTGTGTCCCCCCCCCTCCTAGTCTCCTCACCTGGACACCACCAGGTGTGTCCCCCCCCTCCTAGTCTCCTCACCTGGACACCACCAGGTGTGTCCCCCCCCTCCTAGTCTCCTCACCTGGACACCACCAGGTGTGTCCCCCCCCTCCTAGTCTCCTCACCTGGACACCACCAGGTGTGTCCCCCCCCTCCTAGTCTCCTCACCTGGACACCACCAGG
The DNA here is from genome assembly GCA_027704905.1 of Muraenolepis orangiensis. Classification (NCBI taxonomy): domain Eukaryota; kingdom Metazoa; phylum Chordata; class Actinopteri; order Gadiformes; family Muraenolepididae; genus Muraenolepis; species Muraenolepis orangiensis. The sequence goes on along the minus strand of CM051021.1, from coordinate 912,192 downwards.
TGTGTCCCCCCCCTCCTAGTCTCCTCACCTGGACACCACCAGGTGTGTCCCCCCCCTCCTAGTCTCCTCACCTGGACACCACCAGGTGTGTCCCCCCCCTCCTAGTCTCCTCACCTGGACACCACCAGGTGTGTCCCCCCCCTCCTAGTCTCCTCACCTGGACACCACCAGGTGTGTCCCCCCCCCTCCTAGTCTCCTCACCTGGACACCACCAGGTGTGTCCCCCCCCTCCTAGTCTCCTCACCTGGACACCACCAGGTGTGTCCCCCCCCCTCCTAGTCTCCTCACCTGGACACCACCAGGTGTGTCCCCCCCCCTCCTAGTCTCCTCACCTGGACACCACCAGGTGTGTCCCCCCCCTCCTAGTCTCCTCACCTGGACACCACCAGGTGTGTCCCCCCCTCCTAGTCTCCTCACCTGGACACCACCAGGTGTGTCCCCCCCTCCTAGTCTCCTCACCTGGACACCACCAGGTGTGTCCCCCCTCCTAGTCTCCTCACCTGGACACCACCAGGTGTGTCCCCCCCCTCCTAGTCTCCTCACCTGGACACCACCAGGTGTGTCCCCCCCCTCCTAGTCTCCTCACCTGGACACCACCAGGTGTGTCCCCCCCCCTCCTAGTCTCCTCACCTGGACACCACCAGGTGTGTCCCCCCCCCTCCTAGTCTCCTCACCTGGACACCACCAGGTGTGTCCCCCCCTCCTAGTCTCCTCACCTGGACACCACCAGGTGTGTCCCCCCCCCTCCTAGTCTCCTCACCTGGACACCACCAGGTGTGTCCCCCCCCTCCTAGTCTCCTCACCTGGACACCACCAGGTGTGTCCCCCCCCTCCTAGTCTCCTCACCTGGACACCACCAGGTGTGTCCCCCCCTCCTAGTCTCCTCACCTGGACACCACCAGGTGTGTCCCCCCCCTCCTAGTCTCCTCACCTGGACACCACCAGGTGTGTCCCCCCCCTCCTAGTCTCCTCACCTGGACACCACCAGGTGTGTCCCCCCCCTCCTAGTCTCCTCACCTGGACACCACCAGGTGTGTCCCCCCCTCCTAGTCTCCTCACCTGGACACCACCAGGTGTGTCCCCCCCCCTCCTAGTCTCCTCACCTGGACACCACCAGGTGTGTCCCCCCCCTCCTAGTCTCCTCACCTGGACACCACCAGGTGTGTCCCCCCCCCTCCTAGTCTCCTCACCTGGACACCACCAGGTGTGTCCCCCCCCTCCTAGTCTCCTCACCTGGACACCACCAGGTGTGTCCCCCCCTCCTAGTCTCCTCACCTGGACACCACCAGGTGTGTCCCCCCCCTCCTAGTCTCCTCACCTGGACACCACCAGGTGTGTCCCCCCCCTCCTAGTCTCCTCACCTGGACACCACCAGGTGTGTCCCCCCCCTCCTAGTCTCCTCACCTGGACACCACCAGGTGTGTCCCCCCCCTCCTAGTCTCCTCACCTGGACACCACCAGGTGTGTCCCCCCCCCTCCTAGTCTCCTCACCTGGACACCACCAGGTGTGTCCCCCCCTCCTAGTCTCCTCACCTGGACACCACCAGGTGTGTCCCCCCCCTCCTAGTCTCCTCACCTGGACACCACCAGGTGTGTCCCCCCCTCCTAGTCTCCTCACCTGGACACCACCAGGTGTGTCCCCCCCCCCTCCTAGTCTCCTCACCTGGACACCACCAGGTGTGTCCCCCCTCCTAGTCTCCTCACCTGGACACCACCAGGTGTCCCCCCCCCCTCCTAGTCTCCTCACCTGGACACCACCAGGTGTGTCCCCCCCCTCCTAGTCTCCTCACCTGGACACCATCAGGTGTGTCCCACCCCCCTCCTAGTCTCCTCACCTGGACACCACCAGGTGTGTCCCCCCCCTCCTAGTCTCCTCACCTGGACACCACCAGGTGTGTCCCCCCCTCCTAGTCTCCTCACCTGGACACCACCAGGTGTGTCCCCCCCCTCCTAGTCTCCTCACCTGGACACCACCAGGTGTGTCCCCCCCCTCCTAGTCTCCTCACCTGGACACCACCAGGTGTGTCTCCCCCCCCCCTAGTCTCCTCACCTGGACACCACCAGGTGTGTCCCCCCCCCTCCTAGTCTCCTCACCTGGACACCACCAGGTGTGTCCCCCCCCCTCCTAGTCTCCTCACCTGGACACCACCAGGTGTGTCCCCCCCCTCCTAGTCTCCTCACCTGGACACCACCAGGTGTGTCCCCCCCCTCCTAGTCTCCTCACCTGGACACCACCAGGTGTGTCCCCCCCCTCCTAGTCTCCTCACCTGGACACCACCAGGTGTGTCCCCCCCCCCCCTCCTAGTCTCCTCACCTGGACACCACCAGGTGTGTCCCCCCCCCTCCTAGTCTCCTCACCTGGACACCACCAGGTGTGTCCCCCCCCCCCTCCTAGTCTCCTCACCTGGACACCACCAGGTGTGTCCCCCCCCCTCCTAGTCTCCTCACCTGGACACCACCAGGTGTGTCCCCCCCTCCTAGTCTCCTCACCTGGACACCACCAGGTGTGTCCCCCCCCTCCTAGTCTCCTCACCTGGACACCACCAGGTGTGTCACCCCTCCTAGTCTCCTCACCTGGACACCACCAGGTGTCCCCCCCCCTCCTAGTCTCCTCACCTGGACACCACCAGGTGTGTCCCCCCCCCTCCTAGTCTCCTCACCTGGACACCACCAGGTGTGTCCTCCCCCCTCCTAGTCTCCTCACCTGGACACCACCAGGTGTGTCCCCCTCCTAGTCTCCTCACCTGGACACCACCAGGTGTCCCCCCCCCTCCTAGTCTCCTCACCTGGACACCACCAGGTGTGTCCCCCCCCCTCCTAGTCTCCTCACCTGGACACCACCAGGTGTGTCCCCCCCCCTCCTAGTCTCCTCACCTGGACACCACCAGGTGTCGTCCCCCCCTCCTAGTCTCCTCACCTGGACACCACCAGGTGTGTCCTCCCCCCCCTCCTAGTCTCCTCACCTGGACACCACCAGGTGTGTCCCCCCCCCTCCTAGTCTCCTCACCTGGACACCACCAGGTGTCGTCCCCCCCTCCTAGTCTGCTCAACTGGACACCACCAGGTGTGTCCTCCCCTCCCCTCCTAGTCTCCTCACCTGGACACCACCAGGTGTGTCCCCCTCCTAGTCTCCTCACCTGGACACCACCAGGTGTGTCCCCCCCCTCCTAGTCTCCTCACCTGGACACCACCAGGTGTGTCCCCCCCCTAGTCTCCTCACCTGGACACCATCAGGTGTGTCCCCCCCCTTCTAGTCTCCTCACCTGGACACCACCAGGTGTGTCCCCCTCCTAGTCTCCTCACCTGGACACCACCAGGTGTGTACTCCTCCTAGTCTCCTCTCCTGGACACCACCAGGTGTGTCCCCCTCCTTGTCTCCTCACCCGGACACCACCAGGTGTGTACCCCTCCTAGTCTCCTCACCTGGACACCACCAGGTGTCCCCCCCCCCTCCTAGTCTCCTCACCTGGACACCACCAGGTGTGTCCCCCCCCCTCCTAGTCTCCTCACCTGGACACCACCAGGTGTGTCCCCCCCCCCTCCTAGTCTCCTCACCTGGACACCACCAGGAGTGTCCTCCCCCCTCCTAGTCTCCTCACCTGGACACCACCAGGTGTGTCCCCTTCCTAGTCTCCTCACCTGGGTCCCGTGACGGTCCAGGCGTCGTACGTCTGATCGGCGTAGCCGGAGTTCTCGATCAGGCCATCTCCGTCCAGGTCGAAGCGCATCTCGGACTCCATCACCGCCTGGAGGAACCGATCGTTGATGAGACAGTGGATTGGATAAGATCTGGACTATTAGGAATCCATATTTCACATGGTATTCGCATATTCACATCGAATTGTGTGTTTGTGGGTGCTATTCGCATATTGACCGTTTTTTGGGGAAAATAAACTGGAGGGGATTACCAATGCCGTTTGAAATCACCATAGTTATTGCATGTGTGCGCACGTCTGCGTGTCCGTGCACGTGAGTGAGTGAGTGAGTGACAGAGAAACTCCCCACCCCCACCCCTTAGTTTGTGCCCTAGAGATTCCAACATTTAGTATTTTTCTGCCTCACCTGAAAAAATGAATAAAAACCACAATGGCGAATGAGGGGAGCTCTGACCTGGCAGATGGGCCACATGTCCCGCAGGTAGGTGTTGTCCTCCGTGACGTGGAAGTCCCGGTACACCTGCAGGACAAACTTGAGGTTGAGGTCCTTCCAGTCGGCCGTGTCGTGGATGAGGTAGGCGTTGACCCGCTGCCAGGGCTCGTCGTCTGGGTCCACACAGGGGCGACAAAAAGGCCCGTCAGATAATGACTAAGGTCGGTTTTTTTGGTATATTTTCACTTCCTGCAGAACAATTTGGCTGCAATCATTTCTGTGAGCCCAAATGCGGAATTCTGCATTTCGCCAACTTCCTCCCAAATTGCCGATCAAAGAGTTACGGCCCTAGTGCCCACTGATTACTTCTAGTAAGAGATTCAAGATTCAAGATGTTCTTTATCGACATACTGTATTTTCACCGCACCGGAGTATTAGTCGCTGTATAAGTCGCTATATAAGTCGCTTCGGTGTATAAGTCGCATTTACCAGCCAGAAGACGTAACTGCACCTGCGTAACTGCACCGTTGATAGAAGGGATAATCCGATCGATCGGCCGCCGATCATTATCGGCCGATATTATCGGCCGATATTAACTCTAAAGCGATCGATCGGAGCTCTCAAAAACGGCCGATCAGAAGAGCTGATCAGATGAGGCAAAATACATGATATATATTAAAACTATGCAATGTCAAAACTATGCCGGCACTGCCGAAAGCTACTGATAAATACAGATCGAGCATATTGGGCTCCTAGATCGTTCATTTTATTTTGGGTGGGTATTATTGCTCAAAAGATGTGTGCTTTATCTCGTAGTGCAGCTTCACATTGCCGGTTTTAATAGTCACCACGGAACAAATGAGACGTACTGGGTTTGAACTGCCCGTGGGAAGGATGAACAACGTTTTGAGAGCACTCCATGTGAAATGACTCTACTGACTGTTTCTCTCGCCACCACCACTGCCGCCGCCGCCGCCGCGCGCGCGTGCGTGCGTGCGTGCGTGCGTGCGTGCGTGCGTGCGTGCGTGCGTGTGTGTTCTGCTCGCTCACTGACTAACAATTTGATTGGTTGAGTAGCGTCACGTGAGGTTATTTGATCTTTTGGACATAGTTTGAAAGCAAGTCAAAAAGCATATATAAGTCTTGTTGAGATGTCGAGTGTGATTGAGTATCTTTTTAGATTTGTTGTTACAGAAAGATGGACCAGCACCACCAGTTGGTCGAGTCCCGAAGAGGAGGAGGAGGAGACGTGTTTGAGCTGAACCCGTGCCACTTGCTCCACCTTACCTGGGTCTCCGATGTCATGGGGCACCACGTTCTTGGCTTTCACCGCAGAACACCGTCCGCTCATGAGGTGGAGCCTCTCCGTCGGGTCTTGCTGGATCACAATGCCGGCTTTATGGAAGAAATAATTTAAAAAATATATATATATATATATATATAAAGAAAAGGATCAAACACAACCAAGTGTTGATATTCAACACTCTCCCTGTGAAAGGCAAGGAGAGAGTTGGCTCATTACTCGTGACTATAACGGCCAATTACACAAGACAAAGAGACAAAAGGAACAATGCACTTTTCACAGAGGCGTCACCCGAGGACAAACAGGTACACACTAATGCTGCACACTATGGTAAACAGACATTGCATTTATAAAGGGATTTTATCCAAAGCACTATTAATCAAGGTATTGCCTTACATTCACTCATACATTCAAGCAAACATTATTGCACCCATTCATACAAACATTGAAGCACACATTCATGCACCCATTCATCCAACGACGGCGGTGTCAGCTGTGCAAGGACAGAGCCAGCTGGTCGGGCGCAGTTAGGGTGTCTTGCTCTGGGACACCTCAACGCTTGGCTAGGAGGAGGAGCCAGGGGGATCGAACCAGCAACCTTCCCACAAGCTCTACCTCCTGAGCGACTGCTCCCCCCAGTAGCAATCAATGAAGGGCTCTGCTTTGTGAACTGTATGTACCAGAGAACGGTACCGGTAGACTAAACTTGTGACGATAACGTCTACTACCCATAATATTAAGAATGTTTATATTCCAGCAACAATGTGACGAGGCCGAACGGCGAGGTCACCTCGGTCTTCTCGCCAAAACACAGCGTCCTGTGGGAATGGATCAAGGAAGGATATTGAAATCTAAAATCTAAATCTGTTAGTCGTTGTATGTCACATACATGAACAGTGACATTTTTTTCCTCTGCATTTAACCCATCCTAGTATTAGGAGCAGTTGGGCAGCTATTATATATACAGCTGCCCGGGGAGCAGTGTAGGGGTCTGGTGGCTTGCTCAAGGGCACCTCGGCAGTGCCCAGGAGGCAAACTGGTACCAGTTCTCACTCCGTACTTCGTCCTTTTCGGGGACTTGAACCGGTCCCAACAGACTACCACCGCCCCAAATATCAAATATCAAGGAAATTAACCCATTTTATTTACACGTGGCATTGGAATGGGTTGGTTCCGATTCATTAGGAAGCTTGAAAACCCAGGAGTACACGGTTTGTCATTTTTCCTTCACAACCGGTTATCAGTGTCGATGAGAGACACCTGTGTTTGTGTTCTCCTCCAGTGACACCTCTAAGGAAAGGGGGTTCGGTCCCTTTAGCCTCTCTAGGCTCTCGACCCACCAAGGCGGGGCGCCCCAGGGCACTCACCAATGTCATACTGCAGGCTCAGGGCCAGCTTGGGCCACAGCATGACCAGGGCGAAGGAGGCGTAGAAGTGCACGTCGTAGGTGTTGTACATCCGGTACTCCTGGCCTGCGGAGTGAGAGAAGGGCTCTTTAGCACTTTGCATGCCCTCCCACCTACATGCACCCACATAAAGACACCCTCAGACCCATCCGTTGCTTGCACACTCCTAAAGAATTTATTTAAAACATTGTAATTAATACAGAACTGCAACGGCAAATCTAAAGGGGAACAAGTCACCCTTTACAATATCTGATAATTTAACTTTAGCCTCACCGTGGCCCCCCTGTCATAACTCTGGCCCCCCCTAGAGGGCGCATCCCCCACTTTGGGAACCACTGGCTTAATGAATCCTACAGGTGAGGAGACTAGGAGGGGGACCCCTAGTGGTGTCCAGGTGAGTTATTATAATTCTATGAGGTAGATTCTACATCTAGAAGATGTTCCCGTTCTAGTCCACATCATTTGAAATAACCTTTTCTAAGACCTCCCATACCTTCGAGGTAGGCGAAGCGGCCGTACTCCTTGAGGACCGGAGGCTGGGCGGGCAGCCCCCCGTCCTCGCTGCGCACCCCCCCGCTCACGTCGCTGTCCTCGGGCAGCTCGGTCCACACGGTGCCGCCGTCCGCCACGAAGTACAGCTCGTTGAACAGAGCCGACTTGTACCAGGAGGGCAGCGCACTGGAGAGAAGGCACCATGTACGATAAGTGAGTTAAAGGGAAATTTTAACTACTTATTTTCTCCCGAGGGAAATTAGTTTTGCATTTGACCCATCCTAGTGTTAGGAGCAGTGGGCAGCCATTAGTACAGCGCCCGGGGAGCAGTGTAGGGGGTGCCTTGCTCAAGGGCACTTAGGCAGTAACCTGGTGTTTCCGGGTCTTGAACCGGCGACCTTGCGGCTCCCAAGCCAAGTCCTTATCCACTGAGCTACTGCCCCCCAATTTACATAACAAGCTGCACCTGCTCTTTACCATTACACCGCTGGGCTAAATGGCCTATTGGGCTAGGATTGAGGGGGGGGGGGGGGCTCAATCAATTAGTGTGATTCTCTGACCAATAGGGTGACTGACTGAATGCAATTCGTATGACTCTTAACCAATAGGGTGAGGGTGGGTTTAACTCGTGTGATTTTACACATTGAGCAGCTGGTTCGATTAGTGTGACTCTCCAATCAAAGAATCGGAATGCCGTTTACGTCTATGCACGTTGCGTCTTGTCAAGGATGCAACCAAATTGTGTAGCAATACTCACAGTCACTCTTTACACACAACAATTGAAATATATACATTATTTTAAAGCTAAACTGGGTTTCAAATGTAAATAAAAATATATATAAAATGGCAAATACGAGTCAAATTTGATATAGTGTATATTGCTGTGGCCCCATTTACAGTTATACAAATTACAAAATATATACACACACACAAAAGGTGTGGTGTGATGGAAACACAGTCACTAGGAATTGTAGTATTGGTGCAATAGGGTATTGTTGTGACACAGCAATAGCATCAGAGTGAATTCAATTAGTGTAATTATCCCGCCAATTGGACGAGGGTGGATTTGAATCATGTGATTCTCTCCGACCAATCGAGTGGGGGTTCAGTCGGCTGAAAGCGACTGTAGCGGTACCTGTCCTGCAGTACGGGCCTCTGCCACTCCTCGATGCTGGCCTCCCACCGCCTGTAGTTAGTCAGCGCGTGGTGGGCGAGGGATGGAGCCGCGTCGCCCTTTGTCCCAAAGTAACGTGTGTATCTCCTAGAAGAACAACCAACACACATTCATGAGTGTTTGTGTGTATACATGGGTTTAAAACGCTACTGCTCAGCCACTGTGGAAGGTTAACATCAGGCCCTGGAGGACGTGAGTTTGGGAAATGGACTGCCTTTTATGTAGCACTTTACAAGTCATGCCTCACATTCACCCATTCATACACACATTCATCCACCCACCCATGGTGGAGTCAGTCAGCTCATCAGGAGCAGTCAGAGTTAGGGTGTCTTGCACCTCGACACTTTTGCTAGGAGGAGCTTGGGGAATCAAACCAGCAACCTTCCGGTTGTCAGACCTCCTGAGATACTGCCGCCCCACATTTTCTGCGACGGTGAACAATTTTGAGATTATTCTTTCTGCGATAAAAAGCGAAGAAGAAAAAACTAAAAGCAGAAGGTCCAGTCCTGTAGACCGCAGGACTGTTCGTTAGCAGGTCTGTGCATCAGGTCACTACCGTGTTCACAGTAAGCACTAGTTACTTTCAAACTCGCAGTTTACTAAAGTTTAAATTCGGTTGCACCACCAATATGCAAGTAACTAAGTAAGTAGGCTGCAGCTCCCTATCTGGCCTTTGTTTACGCATTGGGGAACTAGGAAGGATAGGAAGGAAAGGAAGCAAGGAAGGAAGGTTGGATCTAAACAGATGTGACCACGGGAGAAAAAACAAAACACGCCTGGGTCACCCGGCTACTGATTAGACAGGGTTAATGTCCATTTTTCCCCACAATTGTTTTCTGCTCTTGTAGAAGATCTTGTAGAAGATTTCCTAAGAGAACAAATGAAAAGGAGCGTGATATCAAGTCTCAACGTAGCGCCGGGACTCTGGGAGGAGCTCCCGGGCCCCAATGTTCTCCGGACAAACACTAAACGTATCTGGGATCAAATCAGAATTCCCGGGGGAGATTAGACTCTGGGGCTGCTGGGTGAGGCTGCACACCTGTGGGTGCTTGGTTACCAAGGAATGCACAGGGTCACACACACACACACACACACACACACACACACACACACACACACACACACACACACACACACACACACACACACACACACACACACACACACACACACACACACACACACACACACACACACACACACACACACAGGAGGCGAGCCCTAGCATTGGACCATCTGCTCTGTTTTCCATCACTACAAACTCTACAATAACCCGGTTTACTCCTCATCCTGTGTCCTTGTCGTCGTCCTCTTCGAGAGGAGCCCCAAAGAAGCCACTGTATGGTGGCATGTGGCAGTGGTGTCTGCTAATAGCACCTTGTTCCCGTCGGGGCTATTCAAATACCATCCCCTTTGTCTCACCATATTAAGAGTTCTCCTGGGAACAAAAAATGGACTGCATTCATATAACACTTTTCTAACCAGTGCTGCCACTCAAAGCGCTTTACAAGTTAAGCCTCACACTCCCCATTCACACACTCACCCATTCATACACACAATACGAAAAAAACCACGGCAGAGTCAGCCAAGCAAGGCCGCGCCCATCGGGAGCAGTTAGGGTTAGGGGTGTCTCGCTCAGGGACACCTCCACACATTGCTAAGAAGGAGGAGGAGCCTGGGGGGGGGGGGGGAATCAAACCAGCAACCTTCCGGCTGTCAGGCAATCTGCCCTACCTCCTGAGAGCTACTGCCGCCTGCTCCAAGATTTGAAAGTAGCCTTAACCTTACTACTTTGTGAGTGGCTATTCTACATAATAGAATTCTACATAATGGAATACCCACAGGGGGAATCCATTCACTGCCTCTCTACCCGTCTGTGGATGGACGACATTTTTGGAGGTTTCGTGGAGAGTTCAGAGAATCATTCGGAATGTTGAAGTTTCCTTTCACTTCATAACTCATAACTCAGAGTCTGAGGCTGCTTCCGTCCGAGATGTTTTCAGAGACCGGGTGGGGTCCACTCCACTCACTCCACCCACTCCCCTCAATGGTGTAATAGAATAAACATTTTAGTTCATAAAAGCTGGAGGGGAGGATCCAGGGGCTGGTGGGTGGTTGGTGGTGGGTGGTTGGTTGGTGGTGGGTGGTTGGTTGGTGGTGGGTGGTTGGTGGGTGGGGTTGGTGGTGGGTGTTACCTGTCATGCCGCCTCTCCCCGGAGCCGAAGGTGACGGTGGGCATGTCCCACGCCAGGCTGATCTCCAGAGCCCCGTGGCCATGGGCCGCCACGGAGCAGCTGACGGCCAAGGCCGCCGCCACCTCCTCCCCCTTCTGGGTGGGCGGGCTGGGGCCTAGGAGGGAGGAGATGAGGGGTGGAGGAGAAGAAGAAGAAGAAGAAGAAGAAGAAGAAGAAGAAGAAGAAGAAGAAGAAGAAGAAGAAGCTTTCATTCAGGCTTTACACAATTCCATTGCTTGCAGAACTAAGAGGCCAATGGTTTTCTAAACTCACAAAACTCACAATTTCCCTGTGATGAAAGCATGTATTTCCAGTGGAATATATGGTAGAAATAAATACTGTATTATTATACTGTGTATTTATTGCCTTGCGTATCCATCCATTACAATCGGGGTAAGTGATATATATATATATCTATTATATCAATATAATGTCATTATATCGATATATGAGACTAGATAGCCTCTTAGATTTGCGATATCGTAATATCTGGCTTTAAAGGCTGCATTACAGTCATTTTAAGAACTTACCAGACTAGTTCTAGCTGTTCTATTGTTTAACTTTACCCACTTGCTTATTGTAGGCTTGGCCTATATTTACTTATTTATTTTTCTGTTTTATTTGAAACTTATTGTCATTTTTGCGCAAACGTTCTAAATACAATTCGAAAATACTTTGAATTAAGTTTTAATTAGGTATTTAATTCACGCAGAAATAAATTGTCTTGATCATGTGGTTATTTTATATATTCATAAAATAACTATTTATCCATCTATAAAAAAAAAACTACATGGTGACATTCATCGTTTTTTAAGATATGAAATTACCTATATCAGGCTAAGGTTTCTGTCGATAATATCACCCAGCAGCCCTAGTTGTGATTGTAGGCATGGGGGGGTTAATCTAACCCTAACATAACATCACATCTCATTACAACATAACAACGGGCCTCTCACTAAAGACACCGCACAGCACTGACCGGTAGGAGAGTCCAGCCGCCCATCCTTGATGAGGTCACTCCACAGGTCGCTGCAGGGCCCCTTGGGGCGGAAGGCCGCGTGGTGGCTGACCTGCTGGTCAGGCTGGAGGCAAGAGGGGGTCAGGGTTTAGACACACAGCGAGCGAGCGAGAGAGAGAGAGAGAGAGAGAGAGAGAGAGAGAGAGAGAGAGAGAGAGAGAGAGAGAGAGAGAGAGAGAGAGAGAGAGAGAGAGAGAGAGAGAGAGAGAGAGAGAGAGAGAGAGAGAGAGAGAGAGAGAGAGACACAGAGCCAGAGACACAGTGAGAGAGACACACACACACACACACACACACACACACACACACACACACACACACACACACACACACACACACACACACACACACACACACACACACACACACACACACACACACACACACACACACACACACACACACACACACACACACACACAGAGAGAGAAAGACAGCGAGAGAGACAGTGAGAAAGACACAGCGAGACAGAGAGACACAGCGAGAGAGAGAGCGAGAGGGAGACACACACAGGGAGAGACACAGTGAGAGAGAGAGAGATACAGCGAGCGAGAGAGAGAGACCGACAGTGAGACACACAGAGCGAGAGCGAAGGCCGGTGACCTACCTGTTCCCGCGCTGCTATACACAGGGTGTAGGGGTTGATGGCGGTGCAGTGGTGCAGCAGGACCCCGGACGAGGCCTCGCCGTCCTTCTCCAGGCGGAAGGGCTCGTTCCAGTGGCCCCCGGCCCCGTCATCCTTGTGGCCCGAGCCGTTGACCATGGTGAGCATGATGGACACTTCGAGGTCCTGGTCGCCACGGTTCTCCACGTCCCACACGAACACCGCCACCGGGAGGCTGGAGTCCTGAGGAGGGGGGGGGGGGACGGACGACCAGAATGGTTGTGTTGGGATTGGAACGGTTTAAACGTGCTCGGCTCTATTGCGAACTGTGTTAGCAAAAGAGGTACGCGATGCGTGCATCCGTGTACGCGCGATGTTGGTAAGCACTGGATCCTGGATGAGGGGGGGCCCCAGGGAGCATCCGCACAAGGACTAGCAGGTTTAAGGATAGTTCTTATCCCCAGGCAGTGACCTACTGAAGTGCTAGGAGTGCTGACACTATCATAACATTGTCATTAACATTACACTATCATCACATTGTCATTAACATTACACTATCATAACATTGTCATTAACATTACACTATCATAACATTGTCATTAACATTAAACTATCATAACATTGTCATTAACATTACACTATCATAACATGTCATTAACATTACACCATCATAACATCGTCCGTTCTTTTTATTGTGTACCGTATTGTTTAATAAGTGTTGTAAAGTATTAAGTGACGCCATGTACATTATTGCAATACTCCAACATATCTCAAAAATGTATGAAAAACATTAGTATCGTATACTGCAGGGGGACTCGAATTTATGCACGACATAAATCAACATCCATAACATATACACACGCATTCAAAAGTACAGAACGGTGGCTTGAACTAGGAGACTGGTACCGTTTGCCTGTAGCCAATGCCTTGAACCTCGGCACAAAAGGTGTGATTGCCAGGCAGAGGCACTGACCTAAGTGTTAATTTGGGGGTATGAGTTTTCACAATGTTCATCCTGGAGAATCCAGACTCACAGCAATATGTGGAACCAAACATGATAAGCCCCACCTTCTGAAGGTGGGGGACATTTGCTGAAGTAGCCATCTTTGTCCAGAATGTCACAGGGTCACAGTCCACATCCTTCAGAGAAACATTTTCCTGGAGATCTATTAGCTCGGTTTTCCCACGGGAAGATGCTCTGTGCCTACATTCTTCACCAGAAATGGAGATCAAATACAGAGAAGGACTTGCTTACCCAGACTGAAATCGTCAAAAACGGTTTTGAAAATTGTCTCCGTTATGTCATTCCTGAGGATTTCCAACTTCCTTTGGAAAGAAACTATTGCTGACATAAGGTCACACACTGTGTTGCCTTGGTCTTGGAGTTTGAGCTCATTTAGATGAGATGTCACATCCACCAAAAAGACCAGTGAAATGCATTCGGCATTTTTGATGTCACCCGTCAGCTGTGTCACCAGGTCTTTATCAAGTAATTCAGTTCTCATTCAGTTAACTTGCGGTAACTTGCGGTCTGCAATGCGTGTCACGCTGGCGCTCGCGCACACAAGTAAATATATATTCACGCTCATTCACGTTCATTCACACAACGCGTCAGACACAAGAAAAAACACACTCATTGACATCTAATGTGACACAGGGTCCGGTCCGGATTGATTTGCAGTTCGGTCCGGAGTTTGAGAAGCCCTGGTATAGTGGCTTAAGAACCAGGTAAATATTGTATGGTGGAGTGATTTTCCCTCCTACTCCCCAACACTAGAAACTAAAATGTGTAATTAGCGTTGTAGTTGTGTTTTTTTATATTTTGAACGTGGTGTTTCCTCTGAAATGTATTTACATATCTACGTACTCAATTATTTAAATGATGAGATGTCTTTGGGATTCTTGTAAAGTGCTATATAAAATACAAATAGATGATGATGATGAGGAGTCCTTAAATTGGCCTTTACGTCGAATACCACCCCCCCCTCCCACTGGACCCTAGCGTTTACCTGGTAGTCGTGGGGGAGGATGGGCGACACCTGGCGGCAGGTGAGCGTGACGTTCTGTCCGGGCAGGTGGTAGACGGTCCAGGCCCGGGGGTACAGGGCGTGGTAGAAGGCGTACTCCCCGCAGAAGCCCCAGTTCCAGCCCTGCAGGGTGGAGGGCCGCTCCACCGACAGCACCTGCTGGTACACCGTCTGGCCACCCCGCCGCAGACACACCGTGAACTGGGAGGGACAGACAGACAGACAGACAGACATTATTTATGAATAAGAATTAAATTAGCTAACGGATCACTCAAATGTAGAAATCGTTCTGGATTTGGTGTGCAAGAGGTCATAGATATGAACGAGTTAAGATACTTTTACGGTGGTTCCCAAACTATTTTTGTCAGTCAGACTGATTAGTCTGGTTTAAAGCAGCCTCACCTGGCCCCAGTCAGACTGATTAGAGTCTGGTTGAAGCAGCCTCATCTGGCCCCAGTCAGACAGATTAGAGTCTAGTTGAAGCAGCCTCACCTGGGCCCCAGTCAGACTGATTAGAGTCTGGTTGAAGCAGCCTCACCTGGCCCCAGCCAGACTGATTAGAGTCTGGTTGAAGCAGCCTCACCTGGCCCCAGTCAGACTGATTAGAGTCTGGTTGAAGCAGCCTCACCTGGCCCCAGTCAGACTGATTAGAGTCTGGTTGAAGCAGTCTCATCTGGCCCCAGTCAGACAGATTAGAGTCTGGTTGAAGCAGCCTCACCTGGGCCCCAGCCAGACTGATTAGAGTCTGGTTGAAGCAGCCTCACCTGGCCCCAGCCAGACTGATTAGAGTCTGGTTGAAGCAGCCTCGTCTGGCCCCAGTCAGACTGATTAGAGTCTGGTTGAAGCAGCCTCACCTGGCCCCAGTCAGACTGATTAGAGTCTGGTTGAAGCAGCCTCACCTGGCCCCCAGTCAGACTGATTAGAGTCTGGGGCTGTCGATTGAGGCTGAGGCTGTCGGGTGGGTCCTTGGAAATCAAGGCCCACAGGTTAAACCAGTCACCACGACAAACTTAGGAGGAGCGCTAGCATGTGCCATGTTCTTGTATAAACTTGTCAAACCCCGAGAAGCTGTTTTAATGGAATGTGGCACTAAACAAAAACTAAAATGCAGTGTAATTCACTCTTCCAGGCATATACCTGTGTGTTTTTAACCTGGTCCAATACCAATGTCTCCCCATTGGGAAACACTGGTATTAGACCTCAATGAATCACACATAGCACACATGGTTAATAACACCGTGATGCATCTGGTCCACAGGACGTCTGAAACCTGTGAAAAGTGAATTGAACTGCCAATTGTGATTCAAAAACGGTCAGGCAGCCCTGCTGGCTAAATTGAGCCAAAACCTGGCCACACCAGCCCATGAAGGGTTTCAGTTTTCCCGTAACGTTCACCGACGAGACCAAAGCTTTGTTTCACGTGCAACGCGAACCCCGCCTAGCAAGGAACATTAAGGGCCCTTTAATGGGCCCTCCCCCTACCGTCTGGTCGCCGGTTCCTCAGCATCCGTACAACAAGGACTACCAGGTTTAAGGATAGTTTTAATCCACGGGCAGTGACCTACTGAACTGCTAGGAGTGCTGCCACTTTCACTATCGTAACACCGTCATTAACATTACACTTACAGACTTTGCTGGACTCAACAGTTACTGCACTGCACTGTATTCGTGATGCTGCTGCACTACTGGCACTTTAAATGCTTTTCGATTTTTGTAAAAAAAAACATGTACATTCAACACATTGTCACTTTGCTGCTCTTTTTATTGCATATATTTTTATTCTTAATGTGTTGTTTTGTAGACGGCGGGAGGGAATGGGGAGTAAGCATTCCTATGTACTTGTTACAAATGGCCAATAAAAATATCTTCTATCTTGTTTCCCTTGCGACCCGAGACCACATGAGACGAGGCCGTGGCCGTGAAATACGACCGGGGTCACGGCGATAAGGGGACTGACGGATAACTGGCCATCTGAAAGGTTGTACTTGTACTAGTGCAGTGGTTCCCAAACTGGGGGGGGGGGCACACAGAGATATGACGGTGGGGGTTTGATTTGCCGTTGCAGTTCTGCATTAATTACAGACAATGTTTTTAATCAATTCTATAGGAGTGTGCAAGCAAAGGATGTGTCTGAGAGCCTCTTTGTGTGGGTGCGTGTACATGGGTGGGGTGGTCTGATAGTATTTTATCTACAAAAGAGGGGCCCTGATGAAAAGGTTTGGGAACCAGTGTGTTCGATACAGATTCACGTAGGGCTACACGTCTGACACACCTTGACCTCGATGCATGCGTGATAGCACATAATACAGTACCGTACAGTATATTGACACAGGCAACAAAAGTTGTCAATACATCTTACAAATGAGCTGCCCGAAACGGGTGGGGAACAAACGTGCCGATAAGAAAAGCACAAACCGGTTCGGCCTAGGAACAATTAGTGTGTAAGTGTGTGTGTGTGGTTGGTGGCTGTTTAAAGCAGCCTTACCTAGCCCCCAGTCAGACTGATTAGAGTCTGGTTGAAGCAGCCTCACCTGGGCCCAGTCAGACTGATTAGTCTGGTTGAAGCAGCCTCACCTGGCCCCAGTCAGACTGATTAGAGTCTGGTTGAAGCAGCCTCACCTGGCCATAGTCAGACTGATTAGAGTCTGGTTGAAGCAGCCTCATCTGGCCCCAGTCAGACTGATTAGAGTCTGGTTGAAGCAGCCTCACCTGGCCCCAGTCAGACTGATTTGATTCTGGTTGAAGCAGCCTCATCTGACCCCAGTCAAACTGATTAGAGTCTGGTTGAAGCAGCCTCCCCTGGCCCCAGTCAGACTGATTAGAGTCTGGTTGAAGCAGCCTCACATGACCCCAGTCAGACTGATTTGATTCTGGTTGAAGCAGCCTCACCTGGCCCCCAGTCAGACTGATTAGAGTCTGGTTGAAGCAGCCTCACCGGGCCCCAGTCAGACTGGTTAGAGTCTGGTTGAAGCAGCCTCATCTGACCCCAGTCAGACTGATTAGAGTCTGGTTGAAGCAGCCTCACCTGGCCCCAGTGAGGCTGCAAACCTGTGGGTCCTTCAAGGTAATCAAGGCACCACACAAAAAGGAAAAACGTGTCAAAACCGACCGCCGCTGACGCAGGCACACACCTGGTTGGCGATAACCGTTTTGTAATGGTACATCCCGGGGTTGAGCTGCCATCGACAGAACTCCCCCCTCCAGCCCCTGGTGATGGTACCTCCCCCGATACCGCCCAGCGGAGCGCCTGTGGAAGAAAACCAAATAAATGCCACAAGACCCGTTTCCATCCAATCCATTGTACTACCCGGGGGGTTAGTACAATGGATTGCTTACTCCCCATTTCCTCCTGCAGTATGAATTTCTAAAACCCAATACTACAAAAATACTGTACATTGACAATAAAAAGAACAATACAGTGACTTAATGACGATATGTACATGTGTTGAATTGTGCATAAAGCATTTAAAAAGCATTTTAAAGTGCCAGTAGTGCAGCAGCATCAACTGCGATGGGGGGGAGGGGGGTTCCCAGAATGGACCTGGTGTAAGAGGTTATTGTTATTATTCTCGGTGCAACGGCGTGTACTCACCGTATATTTGCCGCAGGGGTTGGGCACGCAGCATATCAATGAACGGCGCCTTCTTCTCTATCTGGGTCTTTTTGTACCACCATTTTAGATACCTGTTATGAACACACACACAAAAGATCCACACCACCACAACCACATGAGAGACTTCACAGTCGAGTGTGTTTTAAGGCCACAGTCAAAATGGCGAGAACAAAGGCGGAGAAGGAAAGATCTAATTATTTTGTATGAGTGTTTGCTTCTATGAGGCTGAGGCACGTAGTCAGTGTGTGTGTGTGTGTGTGTGTGTGTGTGTGTGTGTGTGTGTGTGTGTGTGTGTGTGTGTGTGTGTGTGTGTGTGTGTGTGTGTGTGTGTGTGTGTGTGTGTGTGTGTGTGTGTGTGGATAGCATGGCTGCGGTGTGAATTATTGATTCAACGTGTGTGTGTGTGTGTGTGTGTGTGTGTGCTGTTTGTGTGTATATCGGGTGCACAAAGCCAAAACAAGAGTGGAACAATGAGCAGCATTCAACACATATAAAGACATCAGCCCTGTTATGTCTGTCACACTGCCAAAGGACACTAGTAAGCTTGACCTATTTCTCTCACCCTGTGCACACAAGACGTACTACTCTGGCCTGTAGGTACGGCTATAGGCGAGCGTAGTACAAAGACAGAGCGGGAATACGGGTAGATGAGAGTTGATTAGCACCGTTAATACACAATCTAGTCATGAGAACGAACGGAGGGGAACTTCCCCTATATACCAATTTATTACCACTGTCACTCCTCTATCACACACACACACACACACACACACACACACACACACACACACACACACACACACACACACACACACACACACACACACACACACACACACACACACACACACACACACACACACACACACACACACACACACACACACACACACACACATTGTATTAGTACTCCTCCTAAATTGTCAATAAAGTGTAATTAAAGTGTAATTATAAAGTGTAATAAATAATAAAGTCACAGACAACTCCTTATGATCTGAGCGACCAATCGGCCCACGCGTGGGGTTGGAACTTGGGCTTAAGGGAAATGGAGTGTTAACTTTAATGGAGTCCCACATGGACCATAACTGAATATACCCCAGCCTTAATAAGCACCAAGTGGGATGTGAACACGTGTGTGTGTGTGTGTGTGTGTGTGTGTGTGTGTGTGTGTGTGTGTGTGTGTGTGTGTGTGTGTGTGTGTGTCTGTGTGTGTGTGTGTGTGTGTGTGTGTGTGTGTGTGTGTGTGTGTGTGTGTGTGTGTGTGTGTGTGTGTGTGTGTGTGTGTGTGTGTTTATGTGTGTGTGTGTGTGTGTGTGTGTGTGTGTGTGTGTGTGTGTGGTTACGGCCTAATTTCCCATTTACCGCACCATGGCAACATATGGCCTATATTATGCAAGTGGATGTTGACGACAACACACGCTGTGTTTTAACAAAATAATATCTTTCACATCATTTTAAACAAGACGTCTCTTACCGCACTCCGAGGCCGACGTGCTCCATCACGTTGGACAGGGAGACGTCCTTGGCTTGGAAGGGCTTCCTCTTCTCCTTGAACTCGTGCGCCAGGCAGATCCTCCAGCCCTGGTCCGGGACCCCGTAGCCCGGGCCCTCGGACACATACCGGCTCATGAGCTCCGCGGTGGACTTCTCGCCCCAATCCTCCTCCGTAGTGGTCATGATGCGCTTGGCTGCTGCTGCTGCTGCTGCTCCAGCCAGCCAGGAGGGGTTTCAAATCTAAACAAAAATATGTATTCATGATGAGGCGTCAACGTCAGTGCTCCAAATGTTCCCGGTCACAGTGGCCAAGGAGTGGTGGCCATCCGTGGGGGGGGGGGGGGGGGGGGAAGAACCGGTCCGTCACCACTTGGCCGGTGGGGCTTTTGAGGGGCGATGCACTGGGTAGGCAGTAACTCAATGTCTGCATATGAGGGAGGGGGGGGGGGGCTGAACTGGTTACCCCCCCCTAAGTAAGGGAGGGTCCTTCCATCCTCATTTCGTACAAAGAATTCAGTCAATGGGGTTCAACAGGTTCACAGCAGACCTGTGTAGCTGCCTCTTCATGCCCACAACGTCGTTCAATCAGACTTGTATGACTCTAAACGTATATACTCATATACTTGCACTGTACGCAGGCGCAGTCAGCAGCAGAGCAAAACAACTACAGCAAATGGCATATGGAAAATAATATGGATATAAGATGTATCCAGGAGAACTACGAATGTATGGCCGTTTTGACAGCGGCACATTCTACAAGTCTACACCCCACACAGAAACGCTGATTATGCTTATGAGTTATGTTATTTTGTTATTTTAGTCAGATAAACACCGATGCAATGTAATAATAATAATAATAATAATAATAATAATAAGGCTCCAGAAACTACTACTACTACTGCATCATCATGATGATCATGATGATCATGATGTTACAGTGAAGGTACAGTAAGTCGGAGTGCAACACAAACACCCCGAAAGCGGTGAAAATATGAACTTACATGTATAGACAAACAGCTGGAGTACAAACAGTTTAAACTAGACCGGTGTGTAGAGTCGTCCGGACATGATGAAAAGGCGATTATTATATTATATTATATTATATTATATTATATTATATTATATTATATTATATTAGAGATGTTTACGAGACATTAGGGTTCCTGTAGCCACCTAGCAGCAGCAGCGTTCAATAATATGTAAATAGAGCGGCGTTGGCCCCACTAGCCAGCTTTTTGGGATGCACCAAATCCCAGAGAACAATGGGGGGGAGGATTGTATCGATCTAAATGGGATGGCATTGTTATTGTGACACAACTGAATTGTTTTTGAGTCGATGTTACAGATTACATATAGAGGTTATCCCCGAAGAACCATAATTGTGTTCATTCACATGTACTTACCGGTACTTACCGTCTGTATTTCCCCCCACCCATTAAGTTACAATGGTATCATCCCGCCATCGTAACAACATGCCACGGAGTTTTGTGTGTGGATGGCCGACCAAAGAAAACACCGAAGTACTAAATTGTGTTAAACCCCACTGCTCAATTACCGCTTGCTTGCCTGTGGCGTTCTTCGTAGTTTTTTTAATGAACACATGTTTTTTTGCAACGCAATATGCCATGTAAAATAGTACTTTGTTCAACCCAATGGTTAACGCTGGTCGTCCCGCAGTGAGCATAGACTTTTGTTTATGGTATCCCCTCTCTCGTTCACGCTAGCGGGTTATCTTGTGTTTTGATGTTTTGATGTTTTTCTACACTACGATACCGACGATGTTCTCTTCCCATCACCTTTAAAGAGTAGATCCGTTTGTGTTCCGTCTACACGGGACGACACACTACCGTTGGGGACTCCCACTCGCATTTACTGCTGCAAAGGTATTTGCTTGTTTGCGTCTCTTGAGTGGTCAGCTGATCGAAACGACAAAGTGTTTTGAGTATTGAACGTTTAGATCTTGAGGACTTCGATCCTCGATCTCGTTTGACCATTTGGCCCCAAAGGTCTTCCCTATGTTTATTGACGTCTGCACACTTCCACCACCGTACAGATGATCGAAGTGGTGGCGTCCATGGCCCGAGGCCCCGTGCTGCTGGCCGGGGAGGTGATGGAGTGTCTCGTCACGTTCACCAACCCTATGTCCCACCTGTCCACCTCCGCTACCAGGTACACCAACCCCACCATGTCCCCCCTGTCCACCTCCGCTACCAGGTACACCAACCCCACCATGTCCCCCCTGTCCACCTCCGCTACCAGGTACACCAACCCCACCATGTCCCCACCTGTCCACCTCCGCTACCAGGTACACCAACCCCACCATGTCCCCCCTGTCCACCTCCGCTACCAGGTACACCAACCCCACCATGTCCCCCCTGTCCACCTCCGCTACCAGGTACACCAACCCCACCATGTCCCCACCTGTCCACCTCCGCTACCAGGTACACCAACCCCACCATGTCCCCCCTGTCCACCTCCGCTACCAGGTACACCAACCCCACCATGTCCCCACCTGTCCACCTCCGCTACCAGGTACACCATCCCCACCTGTCCCACCTGTCCCCCTCCGCTACCAGGTACACCAACCCCACCATGTCCCCCCTGTCCACCTCCGCTACCAGGTACACCAACCCCACCATGTCCCCCCTGTCCACCTCCGCTGTCCACCTCCGCTACCAGGTACACCATCCCCACCTGTCCCCCTACGCTACCAGGTACACCAACCCCACCTGTCCCACTCCGCTACCAGGTACACCAACCCCACCATGTCCACCTCCGCTACCATGTACATCAAAACCAAGGGTACTACGGAGCATCCCACGTCCTTGTCCATGGCGCTGTGCGATCTGTTGATTTGCCTAGCTGTTCTAGTCGAGTGACCACTCACTCTTCGTTATTATAGATGGATACTCAAGATACAAGGTATTTTTATTGGCCAACTGCAACAGGTACATTGAAATGCTTACTCCCCATTCCCTCCAGCAGTATAAATCTCCAAAACAATACCATACAAATAATATATACAATAAATGAACTCCCGTCTCATGTCAGGACGGCAGAGTCCCTCGCCAGCTTCCGCAAGAGACTCAAGACCCACCTGTTCAGAGTCCACCTGGACTCTCCTTGAACCCTCCTTCTCCTTTGTGAACCCCTAACTTGCTTAAGTCCTGACATTAATAGCTCTTAGCATGTTGTATATTCTAGCAAGTGTGTATCCTTAATGTTGATAACACGCTCTTATCACAGCTACTTAAGCAGGTGACCTAGCAGTACGAAATTGTGTTATTCATCTTGTTAATATGAATACTTGTGAACTGCTCTATTTTTATGTTTGCGTACCTCAGCGTTATGCTATTGTCTACTTCAACTAATGTACACCTTGTAAGTCGCTTTGGATAAAAGAGTGCCAGATGCCCTAAATGTAAATGTAAATGTAAAGTGAACTGTTCCTCTTGTTTTCCCCTTGTTTTTTTTTTTGTTCCAGTGAGATGCTGGCTTGGGCCAGTGCTCAGATCCACTGCCAGTTTCACGCCAGTGAAACCCGAGTGGCCCTGCCGGTTCAGGGCAACAAGCAGGACGTACAGGCAGGGAGCGACACCGTGCTCATCCCCAGTCGAGGTCAGGTGAACGAATGTGAGGGATTGAGGGCGAAGGGTAGTGGAGGGACGGGTTCACGGACGAGACCGACTTGGTCCCCATGTGCCACGGAACACTGGAGCTTTTGTTCTGGTTTCTGTTAGAATCCTGTTAAAACATAATAGTATTACTCAATATTTAATTAGCGAGGGAGAGTGTGTGTAGTGTAAGGCCTAATCACACACACACACGCACGCACGCACGCACGCACGCGCGCGCGCGCGCGCGCGCGATCTAGTACTTAACGGCGTCTCTCTCCACCAGGTGAGCGAGGCCGGTGCATGCTGGACACGCCCCCCAAGATCCTGTTCTGTGACCTCCGTCTGGATCCCGGGGAGAGCAAGACATGTACGACATGCTTTTTTCCCATCTGTGTGCGTGACACAAAGAAGAGAGAGAAAGACTCTGAGCAGAGATAGACAGTGGTCTGTTTGATAATATACGTGTGGACTGCGGACCTGCACATGAGTAACACTGGTACAGCACCGCATTTCCGTGTCTGTGTGTGTCATGTTCTGTTACGTGTATACGTTGACCTATTTGGCATTGGTGCGATTCGACTGGGCCGTTAATCGCTACACTTGCTGACTCGACTATGGGGACAAAATGTAATGGAGCTCTATCCTCAACAGCCAGTGCCTGTATTTCTTCTAGACCTCTGGGCAGGTGATTACTGAATAGACTCTCTCTCTCTCTCTCTGTCTCTGTCTCTGTCTCTCTCTCCCGATAGACTCTTACAGTGAGACGGTGCCCGTGGACGGTCCCCCGAGTTTCCGCGGCCAGGCGGTGAAGTACATCTACAAGCTGACCATCGGCTGCCAGAGGGTCAACTCCCCCATCAAGCTGCTCAGGGTGCCCTTCAGGGTGCTGCTGCTGCAGGGTGAGAGAGCGCTCACCTGTTGTTCAAATCTAAGAAACCCGCATCATCATCATCATCTTATACACACACTGATCGGCACTCTGCTTTCATGGTCAAATCATCATTTCATGGTTTTTTTCGGACACACCGGCCTTTCTTGGCACACAGCGGGACTGGAGCAGATCCTGATATGAGTATCCATCCCTATGTACTTGAATGAATCGAATGATACCCAAAGGTTCAAACCCCCCCCCCCCCAGTAGTGGGCAGTAGGGTGGCTTTTCGAACCCCTAATGCATGGGTCAGCAACAGGCGGCCCGCTGGTATTTTTATTTGTTTACAATATGGTAATGGCTGCTTTTATCTAGCGCTTTCATCCAAAGCGCTTTACAAGTCATGCCTCACATTCACCCATTCATACACACATTCAACCACCGACGGCAACACTAGTAATCCCCACTGCTACCTAGTTAACTAGAACACTAGTAACCCCCACTGCTACCTAGTTAACTAGAACACTAGTAACCCCCACTGCTACCTAGTTAACTAGAACACTAGTAATCCCCACTGCTACCTAGTTAACTAGAACACTAGTAACCCCTACTGCTACCTAGTTAACTAGAACACTAGTAATCCCCACTGCTACCTAGTTAACTAGAACACTAGTATCCCCCACTGCTACCTAGTTAACTAGAACACTAGTGAACCCCACTGCTACCTAGTTAACTAGAACACTAGTGAACCCCACTGCTACCTAGTTAACTAGAACACTAGTAATCCCCACTGCTACCTAGTTAACTAGAACACTAGTAACCCCCACTGCTACCTAGTTAACTAGAACACTAATAATCCCCACTACTACCTAGTTAACTAGAACACTAGTAACCCCCACTGCTACCTAGATAACTATAACACTACTTTACATTGTTAGCAGGCTCACAAAACAAGCCGTGTTAGTTGACTAGCGACGTGTCATTGATTTCCATCAACGTGGAAAAGTATCTAAATGTTTCCAAAGGAAAGTCAGAGCATTAGAACGCATGTTCTCGCATGTTAGTTAGTCGCATGTTTTATCAATCAATTACTTCAATTAGCTTTTGATTATGTTTTAATGGATTTAATTGTTATTCTTGTTATTCTCATACATGCACACACACACAGTGAAATGTGTTTCTCTGCATTTAACCCATCCTAGTATAAGGAGCAGTGGGTATCAGCTATTGTACATACAGCTGCCTGGGGAGCAGTGTAGAGGTCTGGTGCCTTGCTCAAGGGCACCTCGGCAGTTAGGCCCAGAGGGCAAACTGGCACCTTTTTCCAAGTACCAGTTCTCAATCTGTACTTGTTGAACCGGCGACCCTCCGGTTCCCAACAAGCCAAGTCCCAACAGACTGAGCTACTACCCAAAATGATTATTATTATTATTAATTATTATTATTATTATTATTATTATTAGAACGGTTATCAGAATGTCATTATTAGAACACCCCCACCCCCTTCCAACCAAAAACGTCCAGAAGTGATGAGGCTGCTTGTCTGGTCTCATCCTTAGGCATGCCGGAGCCTCCGTTCCCCCGGGACGAGGAGGTGTCCCCCTCCAACCCCTTCCTGGACGAGGACGAGGAGACTGTACGCCGGGAGGGCCGGCCCCTGGACAGAGCCCTGGACACGCTGATGGTCAACACCTCACGCCGCTGCCCCAGTGAGTCTGATCCTCTGGTCGTTTTTATTGCTGACGCTTGAACCTCGCTATGTCTTTCCCATGAGCAGCCTCTAGTGGTGGGGAGTTGTAGCTACAGTTGCAGCTATATCGTTTCAATCAAGAATGCGTTACTTTCTATACGGAAACCAAAGGCAGCTGGATTATGCGTCTTCCAGCCAGGTATATAATAACCTAATCATGCAAACATGATGGCTACTGAGAAAGGGTTATCAAGTACAGGTTTAACATTGCTGTGGTTAGATTTAAAGTGTACTAATCGACTTTTGTCTCCGTTGTCTTCCCCTTGCCATTTAGAAACGAGATTACTCTGACCTCAGTGTGTGACCTCTTAAATGTGACCTTTTGACACCCCCCCCCCCCCCCTGTTCTCCCCCAGGCATGTTCAACATCACCAACATGCGGGGCAAAGTGGCAAAGTTCTGCATTTTCAAGATCGCCTACAGACTGGGAGAGGAGATCATCGGCACCTTTAACTTCTCAGAGGGCGACATCCCCTGCTTACAGGTGTGTGTGTGTGTGTGGTGTGTGTGTGTGTGTGTGTGTGTGTGTGTGTGTGTGTGTGTGTGTGTGTGTGTGTGTGTGTGTGTGTGTGGGTGTGTGTGTGTGTGTGTGTGTGTGTGGTGTGTGTGTGTGTGTGTGTGTGTGTGTGTGTGTGTGTGTGTGTGTGTGTGTGTGTGTGTGGGAAGAAATATATAAATGTGTTACACTGGTTGTCAATTTTGCACACTTCTTTGACCAGTATTCGGTTTTGAGATTCCCAGAACTGTGTATTGCGTGGTCATTAGTACTCTGTATTGCATCCTCAGTGTTGTATGGGTTGTCTCAGACTCACTTAGTACTGTGTATTATATCCACATTACTGTGAATTAAAAAGCTGATTTACTTAATGAAGTGAATGGAGTTTATTGTTTGAGTAGCACCTAACCAGGCTAACCCCTCCTCCCTCCCCCCCCTCCAGTACTCGGTGAGCCTGCAGAGCGAGGAGGAGATCCAGACCGCACACCAGCGGCGCCCGGGCCAGGGGGTCAGCGTGACGGGACACGGGCGCCACGTGGAGCCCTGCCTCCACACCGCCTCCAGCCACTTCTCCCTCCCCGTCCCGCTCGGCATCACGCCGGGCTTCAGCACCGACATCGGTACGCTCGCTTTCCGCCGCCGCCGTCGTGGTTGTCGTAGTGGTGGTGGTGGTGGTGGTGGTCGTTGTTGTTTGGATTGCGTGCCGATCTGTGTCTGTGTTTAAAATATATACACAAACGCATTCAAGTAGGAAATGTGTATTTGTTTATAGCCACGTTTTCTTTCGGGGGACTTTTGTTGACGTGAGATAAATGTGTGTTCACACATTTCTCGCAATATGTCTTTTTATTTTTTTTGTAGTTCACCAATTTCATAAACTATAACATTTTAAGAAACCAAACCACTGGTTTGAGTGCAAACATGTGTTGCAGCCCTATTGTTGGTAAAAGGCTAACCCTAAAAAGCGTTTAAAAGTGTTTGTACCTTGTACCGAGTGTCCATGCATTGCACCACCATGTTCACCCGTGTTACATCCCACAGTTACCCTGAGGTGGCGCCTCCACTTTGAGTTTGTCACGGCCCGGGAGCCCATGGAACCGCCCACCGTCACGCAGAACCAATCGGAGGGGACGGTGTGGACGGGGGCGGAGCACGTGGATGTGGACACCTTCAGTTGGGACCTGCCTATCAAAGTGCTGCCCACAGACCCCGCCCTGGCGTCCTACATGTCCCAGTTCACGGGGACCAACTGCATTAACATCTGAGAGTGTGTGTGTGTGTGTGTGTGTGTGTGTGTGTGTGTGTGTGTGTGTGTGTGTGTGTGTGTGTGTGTGTGTGTGTGTGTGTGTGTGTGTGTGTGTGTGTGTGTGTGTGTGTGTGTGTGTGTGTGTGTGTGTGTGTGTGTGTGTGTGTGTGTGTGTGTGAGAATTGGCTGGAGGGAGTACAGTGGTGAGCACATGCAAAGCATCATTTATATGGGATTGTGTGAACTGAACTGTGTGCTGTATGTTTTTTTGTTTTTCACATAATAAGCTGTTAAGTATTCCGGGAAGAAATTGCAAATATATTGTAATGTTTGATATTGTATATGCAGAATGGGGAATCTACTTTTGTATGTATGCAACATATATTTTTTGGTTTTAAAGTTTTAACCTGTGATTTTCCCTTAAAATCCCTTTAAGCACGGACTTCCTGAGGCGAGATTAGAGAGATATGATCTGAAACGCAGCTAATATTGTGGTTATTTAACATTCTCTATTTCTACATGCGCTATCGTTTGACTGTATTTTGAAGCACATTAACGTCTTGTTTTTTTGTGTCTTATGCAGGAGATTTTCACAGTTACAAAGGCTTTATCTCACAGTTTGGCTGTGCAAACAAAGAATGAAATAAACTTTGGTTTGATTTTGAGGGTTTTCGGTCTTCACACACAAAAGCACATTTCAGTTGTAAAACCCTTTATTTTGAGATTAATTGAATTGCGGTACAACAAATACAACATCAATTGTTATACAGTATATATATTAAGTGGTGTATCTCACATGAACATGCTGGTATTTACACTCTTGCTTAGTTGATTGTGATGGATTATAAATGTAATTGTTCTGGTGGATTTTAAAATCTAAAGGGGGGGGAAAAAAAGCAGCCAGTATTCTCCTTATCATTTCTTTAGTAAAGGATACACTTAAATCTTTGTTTTTCCCCATCTTAAAACAATATCGCACACATACACTTTTAAACATAGCATTTTACTTATAAAAGTTTATACTTAAAGTCACAAGTTTGTGAAAAGACATAATAATGTAGCAAGCTTTTCGACAATTTAAGTACCTCCTATTACAAAATTTGTATTTAACTTTAGCAGCTTTCGGTTTTGCATACTTCCTTTATCATTTATGATTTAAAGTGAAGCTAAAACATAAAACAAATCTGTCATAACTGAGCCCCTCACCGTCAAGTGCTTTGGATGTAACCGTCTCGAGACTTACTAATGGTATATTTATACACGCCCTTAATGTTAAGAAGGTTCCAGACCCTGCGTATGTATGGATGTCTTTGAGAATCTTTGAGTGTAGGAGTGTCCATCGCTCACGGGGGTGGAGGAGGGGGGCTCCAGGGGCGGTGACGGCTCCCTGCTACTCCCCCAGCTTGAGTGCTCCGTGGCTGGGGTCCAGCAGGTCGTTCTCCCCGGGCAGGCAGGGGAGCCGGGGGTCGGCCACTCGCACCAATGACACTCGGCAGGTGACCTCGTCCACACGCACCTCACATCCCCCGGGGAAATCCACCGGCCGGTGAACCCTGAGATGGAGAGTGGGTGGTGGGGGTGGGGGGGCAGTAGAGTCAGATCCATGGGTAATAGAAAATAATGTGTAAGTGAGTGAGAGGCAGACAGACAAATAGACAGACATATGGACATCAACATACAGACATACAGCCAGATAGACAGAAAGATAGAGAGTATTAGATAGCGGAAAGCGAAAGACAGACAGATATATAGACAGACAGATAGACATATAGACATATATATTACAGACAGAGAGAGAGAGTGAGAGATAGATATATAGACAGAAAGACCAGATAAACTGATAAATAGACAAGGAGATCTGTAGAGGAAACCAGGCAGTTTGTAGGCACACACGCACACACACACACACACAGGGATAACCTACGTCTCACAGCAGCCCACACCCACAGGGTGGAGACAGGTGCAGTGCATGCAGGCGTCGTCCATCCAGCTTTCCCCCATGGTGTAGTTCCTCCCGTCGAACACGCACTGCGCTGTAGGGGCCCAGAGGTCATGAGGTCAAGAGGTCGAGAGCGAGACCCCTCGAGGGTTTAACATTCAACCTTTCAAAGTCGGTCACAGATTTTTCTAAATATATTGTATTTGCGCATGTTGATTGTCCATTGGGAAAGCATCCTCTGACTCAATATAAAGATGAGACTGTGATAAACAGGTCTGTAGACCACGATAGCAGTACACACACACACACACACAGCCACAAAGAACAAACTTCAGGGGGGGGGGGGGGGGGTCAAGGAAGGGTGAAAGATTCCTCTCACCTCTTGAGTCAAACTGGCACTCCATGGGGGCGGCGTGCGTGCCC